>AWOL01S0006734.1:22353-61269 GCA_000715115.1 Nicotiana otophora | reverse complement strand
GGATGAAATCGTGTATTAGTTAGAGAGAATGAACACTTTGCCATGAGCTAGACATGTTTTTGCCATAACAACTCTCAAGTTGCCATATCAGGCCAATTCACGGGCAACCACAATACTGGGAACAAGGTGAGTTACTCACTGAGGCATGATCTAGGTGGACATGAAAGTCATACTGAGATGGGTAAACAACAAGACCTCCCTATGATGAATTTGTGATAAATCTCAAATTGCTCAGAAACTTTATGCAGATAAGTGGACCCTTTCAATTGGCATGTACGCACATGATAGGTTCTAAGATATACTCTCATGTTACTAGAAAACGAAAAGGATTCATGATATTATTCATAAAGGAGTAGAATACATGTTCCAACCATAGAAGTCACATATACCGGAGAGGGAAACAGTGACTCAAGGAGGATCTCAACACTAGGCTGCTTTCCATTGGATATGATACCTCATAGGTAAATATTATGGTGATGCATGTATAGGCACAAATTAGCAAATGTTATCCATTTGAATCAAAAGGTTCTGTACGAAATTCATCAGATATTGTCCCTTGTTGAGAATTTAGAGAAACAATGGGAAGTATAAACCTAGGGCTATAACGCAATTCAAGGAACCCATTATAGAACTCAATTTCTCAAGAGGTTGTAAATATAAGGAATTGTGATAAAGAGGCTTCACGAATATTGTGCCTCGTTCTAAGAGTAGATACGGAGAATGACTCATAAAGTTGTTTCGGTTCTATCCCAACTTCCATAGTAACATAAGAGGTGACATATGACAAAGTGAAACCGGGATCAAAAGAACATACACATCATGATATCGGACAGTCAATATACTTGTAACCGCATTTGGAGAAGCCTCAAACTTTTGACGTCTCCTCATAGCATAAAACCTGTTGGGCCCTCCCGAGCTCTGAATACCACCCCTAGCTGTTCCACGCCCCTGCAGGCGTTATAGTGCCTCTAGCTGGGGGAGGCATTGTGGATCTAGTAGCTACAGAACTGGCTGGCTATGCCATACCCTTGCCCATGCTCTGGCGAGACAAATAACAATCTCTTTGAAAGTGGCCCGTCATACCACACTTG
Source organism: Nicotiana otophora (assembly GCA_000715115.1). Classification (NCBI taxonomy): domain Eukaryota; kingdom Viridiplantae; phylum Streptophyta; class Magnoliopsida; order Solanales; family Solanaceae; genus Nicotiana; species Nicotiana otophora. The sequence goes on along the minus strand of AWOL01S0006734.1, from coordinate 60,178 downwards.
TAGCATACTTTTGTACCATAGTGACACACTCCTCGATGGCATCTCCCATACTTCATCACAACAGGGATGAGGTCCGCTGAACTGACTCGTCTCACTGACCTTATATTTACCCTTTTTTCATACATCATAAGCATACCCTTTATCCTTCATCCAAGCTTCCAATGCGGGATTAGCAATTCCAGCACCGGATTGTTGTGCGGGCCTTTGGAATTACCCAACGATACCACCTCTAACGCGCTACTGAGCATACTCAGAACACGATGCCAAATGTTCCTTCCCGCATGTTGGACATAACTGGATGGGTGTACCCAACCTAGGGCATTTGTTCTTCTTGTGCACCCTCTTTCCACAGCCATAACATATTTCAAGGGTCATCCAACATGTTCCTAAGTGTCGCTTCTTGCAAATCACACAATCTGGTTCATTAGAACCAACAACCCTTTATCGTTTCATAGATTTTCTCACCACACGATCCGATGGTGCGGTGAGAGTGGTATGAAGAAGGACACTTCCCTTAGCAACAAGTTCTTCCAACCCCTCCACGGCTCGACACATTCTCCCAACAAACTCTTGTGTAATCTCCCCCAGATTCAATGGAGCGGTCATTCCCTCCTGGTTGTTTTGAACTCGTGGATTAATCATCTGAAAAATATCATGAGACATAATGAGGAAATTAGCTTCCTATCTTGAGCTCTATCGCACGATCTGGAGTATCAAAGAAGTGTGAAATTCCTAAATGTCCAAGTAGCGTCCTCATTATAGATGTGGTCGACAACACATCGAGAAGAAGGACTCTACTAGACACGGCTCTGAGACATCCTAGGACACTTTAAAACCTTAGGCTCTGATACCAAGTTTGTCACGCCCCTAACTCAAGGAGCGCGACCGGCGCTCAACCGAGAGAACCCGGCCGAGCAAGCCTATTAGACTTGCTTCTACCCAAACTCATCCATGAATAAAGAGTAGATGTACTCCATTAATCAATCACTAAAAAGATTTTATTGACAACTCCATTTTCATTCCCATTAGTAGCTTCATTCATAATTTCCAAAAACAACATTACGAGTTTATAGAATTAATAAAAAACATAATTTCCAAGTACCAACATTTCTAGTTCAATCCCCATCATAAACCATAACCCACAACCTGTCTACGGAGCCTCTAAATACAATAGAAGAGTAATATGTAAATGCCGGCAACAAGACCCCGGCTATACCTCAAACAACTGTACATGAGAAACAAAAGATACATGACCTCGGAATGAAGTGGGGCTCACCCAATCAGCTGAAAAGAGTGTACTGCTATCACTGATCAATGACGCCTCCTGAAGAACCACCTGCATCCATTAAAGATGCAGCACCCCAGGCAAAAGGGACGTTAGTACTATCGAATAGCACTAGTATGTATAGCTAAAAATGCTCTTTCAAAATAGAATGCCCATATTAGAAAAGGCAACACATAAAAACAGCAAGTCACAATAAACCAATATTCAAACGTCCAGTTAAAACATAATAATTTCAAAAATACAAACTTCGTATATAATATTTGTTGGGAGATCATTAGCACCGATATACCACCGTCTTTGTCAGCACGGAGTCCGATCACGCCCGATCGGCTAGGACATCTCCCCACGAACAATGTGGTTTGACATGTGATACGAAAAAAAGTTATTACCAAGAGTAGTGCCACCATATGCGCAATATGGCGTCTAATCTCCACTCGATCAGCTAGGCCTCCTTCCCACATATGCCGTGCAGGTTGACTTTTCCAATCCACAAACGTTCCCGTTTTATCCCAATTAAGGGGAATAATATAACAATCCACCCCTACACCGGCACGTGTAGTTTCAAGTGTGGGCCTTATGAACCACCCTTCCTCGGTATTGCTAATGATACTCCCAAAAATAGTTTTCATTTGATTTGCAAACAGAAATATCATAAATACAATTATACTCACCTTAACATCTTTCACATTGTATGAATTCTCATTAGTATTTCCAGTCATTCACAATGACAATATTTCCTTTGCTCATTAGGCCATTCACAAGATTCTTTATTCCTAGCACGTTGGCCGTATTTCATATTCCACACTTTCACCTCTTTCAATTTCAAAGATCACCATCAAGTATCAACATATAGGATATTTTAAAAATCATATACTTCAAATCCATTTGAAATGGAAACTTCAAACACAAATGGTTTCTTCCCAAAGAATGAAGCATATCAATCAACAATAGAAACACACATGAAAATTCATAAACAGTCAATACACCATTTACTCTTGCAATACTCTCCCCCAAAAATGACAATGTACAATTTCAACACATGAGTATATAGAACACGAATCACACTGATATATTTATAAATCAAAGCATTAGTTAAAGCAGCCACTAATGGGCATGAATTTAGTACAAAAGCTTTTAGACAATTCTATCTTTCATTGAAACACGACTCAAAGCCATAACCTTTTAATACATAACCCACACTTTGAAACTTATAGAACATTACGGAATTCAATTCCAAGAGAGAAAGTTTACCCAACATACCTCAAATGCGCTTTTTTAGACTCTACAATTTTTCGGAACCCTTAGCAACGTCAATCTATTTTAGCAATATACAAATTGAACCCAAAATTAGGAAAATGTTCATGGTTCTAGTTCACTTTTTATTTTTCCCACACTCTTTATCACATGCATGCAAGATGAACCACCCTCATACCCATGAAGTATCACACTAATACCCCATTATAGGTATGTTTGAAATTAAGAGCTGGGGTGATGAAGCCATACCTTTTAGGGTGAAGAATTTCGGTGATCTACTTGAATATTTCTAAGGCTTCTAGTGATGATTGAGGATCAATTTGATGAAAACTTAGACTCTCCCTCTTAAACCCTCTCTCTCTCACTCTAGAAACATCTGAAAATGAGCTCAAAATAGACCTAAGGGGTATTTTAACGGAATAGGTGTTGGGTTTTAAATTACGAAAGTGGGTGCCTCGACAAAGGTCTGCGGATGAATATGCGACCGTATAATGGTTATGCGGTCCGCAAAATGACCGCAAAAATGGCATTCAGGGGCCTGAACTTACGGCCTAGGTATGCGACCAGTATGCGGTCCGTATACTCGTTCTGCGGTCGCATAATGCACCGCAGAACTCCCTCCACAAAAACTCATGAGGGATTATGCGATCGCTACACGGTCCGTATATCGATTATGCGGTCGCATAATTGACCGTAAAACTGACCTCAAGTGGACCAAACTTACTGCTTCACTCTGCGGCCATTATGCGGTCCGTAGAGTGATTATGCGGCCGCATAATGGGCCGCTAAAATGCGCCTTTCCGCCAAATATTTTCCTTTACTTTCCGGTGTATTGTTCAATCCAAAAAGTCTGAACCGCGGCGAGCTTGCGAGTTTCCGGTGCATTATACCATCCTCAAACACGTAAGCCTACTCCGACACCAAGAAACCTTGAATTCACTTGCAAATATTACGGGGCTTTACACTGAAATACTTCAAATTTTTCTGGGGTATTACACAAGTATAACTTTAATACTTCGCTCGGTGCCCACACTTTATATCCCCAACTCACTACTTCACACTTTATATCCTCAACTCACTACTTCTCACTTTATATCCCCAACTCACTACTTTATATCCCCAACTCACTACTTTTACTTTCAAGCATCTATATAGATTACTTTCACTTTCAAGCATCAATACATGTGCTTTAGTACACCTATGAGCAATTAAGAGTCTTATGCACATAGAGACTTCTTACACAATTTGGCATAATAGCCTTCACTTGAAACACTACTTGGAGTCATAAAATATTTATACCCAACTCATGCTTTGAACACATTCCCGAAGGATAACATCATATGGTAAGAGCATCCGGAACATATTTTGAACATATAACTTTCAACACAAAGCTTATTCGGAATAGTTGATTTATAAAGAATAACTCGAGACTTACAACCGTATCATGGAATGCAATTCTAGGAAAGATGTTTAGCCAATATACCCCGCCTTGAGCTTTCCTTAAATTACTACAGCGTTACAAAAAGTCTAGCAATGCCAATCTATTTTGAGACATAACAAAATTGAACACAAATTAGGAAGATCTTCATGGTTTTAGCTCATTTGAGCATTTTATCAAACACTAGGCGGGCACATTTATCTACAACGTTCTTCTACAATATTTCTTTCATTCCACAACCCAATCTTTACGTATTTGAGCTCAACAATCTTCCCACAAACCTTATTGGTACAAGCATATATAAATAATACTCTTACACCCAAGAATCATACTCCAAATTATCCATCTTTTACCCAAACTTGAAATTGAAGACTAGGGGTTTGAATCTTACCTCTTGAGTTAAGATCTTTTGAGATTTCCTTGTTAATCTACAAATATTTGAGCAAGAATGGAAGGACAATTTGGTGAAGATCACTCTCCCACTCTAGGGCACTCTTTCACTCTCAAAATATCAGGTTTTAGCTCTAAAATAACTTAACCCCTCTCTCTACCCGGCCTTGGGGTTATTTAATGTGCTCCTACGTGCGCGACTGCGCACCTGGGTAAGTGGCCGCACACACAAGGCAGAAACTCCCAAATATGTGCGGTCGTGCATCTGCGCGCATATGACATAGGTCCAGTAAAATGGCCATAACTGTTTGTAGAAATATCCAAATGACGAACGGTTTGATGCGTTTGAAACTAGACTCAATGGCTTTAATGTTATAGGTTGATCACCTCCTATGTCTTTATAATTTGGTACCAGCATGCTTTTGAAGTAGGATGTTGTGCAAATTAAGATATCCTTTCCACTTAATCTATCAAACTTGTTCCACACAAGTTCTTGCCATTTACAAATCTCCTTAGTATGTTCCAACACTCCTTAAACATATATTTTTCATATCAAAATGATGTGGTTATATCCCATGGGTCTCCTTTAATACTCGAATACGTTATTTCCAAATATTGTTGTATCACTTTAAAATCTTAAATTATTAGGAAACTTTTAAAGGGGCTTTACATTCTCCCCTGCTTAGGATTATTGTTCCTAGAATGAGGAGTAGAGTCCGCCCGAACATCTAACATAACTCGTCTCTTCTTTCAAACATTTCAAGCCCCCAAATTTGACTAACTCAAAAATGTTTTAGAAATTTTGACAGAGTCTCCCCTGTAACTAGGCCTATCCACCAGTCAGAGAATCCTAGAAAGAAATCCTAAACAACATATAGATAACACCATATTGCAACATATACATGAAATCAACAACCATGACTCTCGAGGCTAACTGTATGACCTTGCTTACCTTGGTCGTATCCTTTACTTTTCCTTCCTCCATTATGAGGACAATTGGGCACCTCACGCATTGTGCATGTCATGCGCGTCATTCGTTTAATCCTTAGGCCTTTATCGTTTCGTAGCACGATGTGCAAACATTCCTTGATATTAACAAGGAAACTTGGAGACTAACTCAGAACCTTAATGCAAGATCGAGGATAGAAGAAACGCAATATTTCGTAAATGTCGTTGTAGCCTCCCTATTATAAGTGTGGCTGGCAACACACCGATAAGAGGGACTCTACTGACACAACTCCATGACACCTTAGGACTCCTAAACCATGCTCTGATACCAAGTTTGTCACTCCCCAAACATGGAGAGCATGGCCGGCGCTCAACCGAGTGAACCCAGTCGAGCAAGCCTACGTTACATCAACCTGCCATCATAACTCATGCATGATTTATCAAAACATAATTGGATCTTGACTTTCATATTGAATATATTTTGCTCAATGGCCTGTAAATGTTTTTCTCATGACGGTTACGCAGCTTTGTAAATAGTTGTAAATACTGTGAACATAAATACATGACGAAACTCAAAACATAAGTACATGACCCACAGTGTACATGGAGCTTCTATGACAATAGATACCTACGTACATAAAACTAACTAGACTCGAATGCCCATTGGAATTGTAGCAGGCTCACCATAATCTGTCGCGCAGAAGATTCCTATCAAAGATCCATATCATCCTGTAGAAGTATAACTGCATCCATTAAAAGATGCAGCGCCCCCGACAAAAGGGACATGAGTACACGTGGAATAATACTCGCATGTAAGGCAAATAGAACAACATATGAAATCATGGTAATTCAATAAGAGGCATATGAAGTGCATCAAAAACTACGAAACATCCCATAGATTCACATTTTCAAGTCTCGTTATGCTTACATTGTTTTCAACTTATTTTAGGATTAACTGAGCCATATAAACTATGCATGGAATACATAATATAAAGTAATTGAAACAACATGTACAAACAAGGCCAATGAAAATGGAACAAAAATGCATTAACAATACGTCTTACTAGACCATCCATATCCCTCTTTGATCTTACCCCTATGCATTTCATAGACCGTCCTTAGTGTTCACATATCATATTATACATAGACCGTTCATGGGATTCCACACACAATACCCCTATGTATTTCATAGACCGTTCATAGGATTTCATACACAACACACCTATGCGTTTCATAGTCCGTTCATAGGATTTACTTACACAATACACCTGTGCATTTCGTAGACCGTTCACAGGATTCACATATACCATACAATACACATGTGCATTTCATAGACCGTTCATAGTGTTCATTAATATTATATTATACACCTATGTATTTCATAGCACATCCATAGGGTTCACATATTATACATATATGTATTTCATAGCCCGTCCATAGGGTTCATAACACATCATTATGCACATAACCATTTATAAACTCAAAGCGACATTATTAACATTATATTAAGGTCGTAAGTTCCCGGAACATTAGAACACTTCCTGTTCATGCTTAGCATGGAGAAACATAGATCATTACATTAGCACGTGCATAGTGAATCAATAAGTCAATTTCAATGGCACATGAGCCCAATTTCTTTTCTTAAGGTTCATCATCATTTAGCATAGGACATCTCCCTTTCATCTTGTTATTCACTCACTTGACATCTTGAGGTCATTATCTAAGTTCATGATTCTTGATGACTTGACATCGAAGTCATTTATATACATTATTTCAGAAGCATACAACTATAGTTGAAACCATTGGGACATACAACACCTCATACATTTCATTCAGGCAAATGACCACATTGCATGTTCATACTATCACTTCATTGGTACTTTCAACTATTTATAACATCATTATTTCATTGGATCCCTTTTTCCATACATATTATTCTTCATTCATGGCACGATGGCCGTATCTCATATTCCATACTTTAATTTCATTACTTTCAAGGCTCATCATTATAAACATCAACATAGAGAATATTCTTGAAGTACCTTTCCCCAAAAGGGCAATACACAATTTCAACTCATAAATATGTAAAGGCTTAAAACACATTGGAAATACCTACCAAGCATAGAATTAGTAACAACAACATTTGGACATGACTTGAATACATAAGCTTTTGGATAATACTATTTTCAGAGTCAATTTGGAATAGTTGAATCAAGGCTCAATTCATAATATTTCACACATCATTTCATTTCGTTGGCGCTATTGGCCACAAGTATAACTTTCATTCTTGGCACGGTGTTCACACTTTATATCCCCAACGCATTATTTCACACTTTATATCTTCAACTCACTACTTCATACTTTATATCCCAAACTCACTACTTCACACTTTATATTCCCAACTCACTACTTTCACTTTCAAGCATCTATATAGATTATTGACAATAAGGAATCCCTAATCACGACTTTTAGTACACCTATGAGCAATTAAGAGTCATGCACATTGATACTTGTTACACAATTTGGCATAATAGCCTTCACTTGAAACACTACTTGGAGCCATAACATTTTTATAACCAACTCATGCATTGAACACATTCCCGAAGGATAACATCATATGATAAGAGCATCCGGAACACATTTTGAACATATACCTTTTAACACAAATCTTATTCAGAATAGTTGATTATAAAGAATAACTCGGGACTTACAACACATCATGGAATTCAATTCTAGGAAAGTGGTTTAGCCAACATACCTCGCCTTGAGCTTTTCTTAATTACTACAATGTTTTGAAACTTCTACCAATCCCAATCTATTTTGAGACATAACAAATTAGGAATATATTCATGGTTTCAACTCATTTTGAGCATTTTATCAAACACTAAGTGTGTAACTTTGGCTACAAGGTTCTTGTACAATATTTCCTTCATTCCACAACCCAATCTTTACTTATTTGAGATCATTAATCTTCTCACAAATCTTATTGGTACAAGCATATATAAATAATACTCTTACACCCAAAAATCATACTCCCAATCATCCATAGTTTATCCCAAACTCGAAATTGAACACTAGGGGTTTGAATCTTACATCTTGAGTTAAGATCTTTTGAGATTTCCTTGTTAGTCTTCAAATATTTGAGCAAGTATCGAAGGACAATTTGTTGAAGATCACTCGCCCACTCTAGGGCAATCTCGCACTTTCAAAATATTAGGTTTTCGCTCAAACATGACCTAACCCCTCTCTCTATCCGGCCATGGGGTTATTTAATGGGCTCCTACATGCGCCGCTGTGCACACAAGGTATAAACTCCCAAATATGTGCGGTCGTGCATCTGCACGCATATGAGATAGGTGTAGTTAAATGGTCATAACTGTATGTAGAAATATCCAAATGACAAACGGTTTAATGCGTTGGAAACTAGACTCAAATAGATTTAATTTGATATGTCGATCACCACCTAAGTCTTTATAGTTTGATAGCTGTATGTGTTTGAAGTAGGATGTTGTGCGAATTGAGACATCCTTTCCACTTAATGTATCCAACTTGTTCCACACAAGTTTTTTCCATTGACAAAACTACTTAGTATGTTCCAACACACCTTAAACATATATTTGCATTTCAAAATGATGTGGTTCTATCCCATGGGTCTCCTTTATTACTCGAATACGTTATTCCAGAATACCGTTGGATCACATCAAAATCATAAATCATTAGGAAAGTTTTAACGGGCATTTACAGACAACTATACTGGTAGAATGGAATGAAGAGGGACATCGCCAAGTACGTCGCTTAGTGTCCAAATTGTCAGCAAGTCAAGGCTGAACATCACAAACTGGGAGAATTGCTGCAGAATATGGAAATTGTGTCACAGAAATGGGAAGTGATCAATATGGATTTTATTACCGGATTACCACGATAATGGTGAAAGTTTAACTATATATAAGTTATCGTGGATTGATCACCAAGTGGGATCACTTTATGCTAGTTAATACTACCTTCTTATCAGAAGATTATGCTAAGATATACATTAAGGGGATAGTTCCACTCCATGGGGTTCCGATTTCCATCATATAAGACAAAGGTGCCTAGTTACAGCTAACTTCTGAAGATCATTCCAAAAAGGTTTGGGAACAAATATCAGCCTTAGCACAACCTTCCTTACACAAGCCGATGGCCAGGCCAAGCGCATTATTCAAATACTAAAGGGCATGCCACGGGCGTGTGTCCTCGACTTCAAGGGATATTGGGATGATCATCTACCACTCATTGAATTTGCTAAGAATAACAACTACAATAGTAGTATAATATACCACCATATAAGGCCCCATATGGGCGAAAGTGCTGATCTTCTATTAACTGGTTTGAAGTGGGTGAAACAAAATTGTTGGGACTAGAGTTGGTACAACAGGCAGTAGAGAAGGTGAAGCTAATTCGAAATCGATTGTTGGCCGCCCAAAGGAGGCAGGAATCTTACTCGGATAACCAACAGTGAGAATTGGAGTTCACTATGGGGCACTAGGTGTTCTTGAAGGTGTCACCTATGAAACGCGTGATGAGATTTGGAAAAAAGGGCAAACTCAACCCCTGGTATATCGGACAATATCATATCATGCGGACTATCGGTCATGTGGCTTATGAGCTTGAGTTGCCTTCGGAATTGAAGTAGTGCATCCGGTATTTCACGTGTCCATACTCTGAAAGTGCTTGAGTGATCTATACAGTGTTGCCCCTATTGGAGATATCCAAGTTACACAAAACCTATCTTATGATGAAATTCTGGTAGCCATCTTAGATCGACAAGTCTGTAAGTTGCAAACTAAAGAATTGGCTTCAGTTAAGGTACTTTGGAGGAAAAAAAGTAAGTAGGAGATGATGTGGGAAGTAAAGAGGACATGAAATCTAGGTACCCCCATTTATTCCCCACCATGGAAGGCAACAATGCAACTATCATCATGGGCCATGATTAAATATTCGAGTACGAATGTTCCGAAGGTGGGATGATGTTATACCCCACACTTAAAACAAGTATGGTAAGTGCGGATCCTAGCACGGCCAATCAACTGGAGACACGTCGAAGCAAGAAAGAGGTCACACGTTTCATTGGGTCTGCACCATGTGTCTCACCGACTGTAGCATCTGGAGCGGGGCAACCCGTTTTGCATATGGGCGTGGCGTAAATTCCTATGCATAGTAATAGTATTAAAAGGGCAATGAAGCTCTTTCTCTTTCATTCCAGCAAATTAAGGCAAAGTAGAAGGTGAATCTGGATTTAGCAAGATTTAACACGAAGATCTTGGAGTCATAGTCATGTCGATTATCATCTAGTGGAATGATTCTGAAGATTCATTAGAGGCGAAGCTAACCACCATAGTGTGTAATTAGATCTCCAAAAAGGTATGTAAGGCAACCTTCTTTCTTGGCATGAATTAGTGTGAGTCTCTCCTTCTTTCTATTTGACTCTTATACTGTAATGTTTAGTAGTTCTAAGTCCTCTCAATGAGGATTATCCCGGTTCCTGTGCGATTTTGCTGGTAGCATGTCTTTTAGAAGTCTATGTTGTTTCCAGATGGTATCTTATGGTCGGAAAGTATCATTTATTCATTTTGATACCCAATTTTGCCCTCATCGTTTATAAATATCATTGTTTGCATCATCACCAATTGACAGGAGCCATATAAGTATTTTCTACATTTTTTAATATTTTTTTAAGGAATTAAAATTCATTTTCTTGCATTATTGTTCAAATATTTATTAATTACCCTTCCAAATTATTTTGTTATGACTTAATCATCCAAATTTATTATTTACACCCACATATATGTTTTATAAATACATAATGTTAAGCTATTATTTACCAGCATTTTACTGCATAAATAATATTTTAACTATTTATTAATCATTTTTATAAATTAGATTAAATATTTTTTGCATATTTAATTTTATAGACCTATCCTAAGCAAATTTTCGTACCCAAATACCAACCCATATATCAAAACACCTTTGCCCAATCTCCCTAGCCCAAAACCAAACGGCCCCTTTAATTATAACCCGATCGAGACCCGTTCTACGCCCCACCCTGCTTCTTCTCTAATCACGGATGATCTTAAATGCTCAAATGATCTACGACCCAATTCCATTCCTTCAATTTAATTACCCTCAAACCAAACCCTAACACCCATTCTTCTGAGACAGCCACCCCAAATCCTCTAAACCCTCATTTTCTCTCTTCTGAAGAACCCTAGCCGCCTCCCCCTTAAATCCCTCTCCTAATCCCATTGATAATGGGATACCATCATTATTTTCTTACCACATCTATGTTTCTCCGCTACTGGTCATACATTTAAGGTATTACAAAAGTACTTGCCCAATTTTGGCAAGTACCATCTCCAGATCAGACTTCAATCTTGGAGATTTGGAAAATATTTCATCCATATACATAAAGAAAGGCCTGATTCGTTATACCAGTTGGCCGATCTTAAGCACCGAACCCTAATTAAGGTTTGGAGTTTGATTTCTTTCCTTTCCAGTTACTTTACTAATAGCATGTGTATTTTTCTTCTTTCCTTATTTATGTTTGCTTAATTTTCCTTCCTTGTTTACTCGTTTGATCCAACTACTGTATAAACCCCCATCCCCACTTCCACTTTAAGTCCTAACATCTACTGGAATGATTACCATGTAAAACTACTGCTATTGCTCTCTCACTCTCACTCCTACTATTCTTTATATTGGGACCTTGGATGGCTGAAAGCCAATGCCATCGGAATTCAATTTTTCCCCTTTCTCGGTGCGAGCACCTTGGGGTTCACTTGAAACCCTTGGGAACTATGATGTACTGGGATTTTGGGGTTCTGTTGTTCTTTGCTATTGACGATTGGAATATTACTGGGACTGCTTCATTTTACTTGTTTGTTTGTTCATCTACAACTGGTAAGTGTCTTTGGCCCTAGAAATTTCATTCTCTTTCGTTTATATTCATGATCTGTACATCTGTGCCACTTAAACCTTTGTGAACCAATATGCTACTATATTACCCTACTATTTTATGGCTCTGAACTTGCATAATTTCTACCTTTGATGTATGCATATGGTATGCGCTCAGCATGAATGATTCTCACAACCTCGAGCATGTCTAGCCTGGTGTGTTTTATGTGTCTGAATGTTTATACATGTTGCTCGTCCTGAGATGATATCCCTACTTTATTCTGCATTCTTGTGATAGACTAATTCATGTGCTCTAGTTCCTGTTAGATAATTCCTGTGTAACTTAATACTCTACTAAAGTCAGTTATTAACTATGTTCCATGCCTAGTTTAATGATATGTTGTTTACTCCCACCTATGGCTTACAAGGTAAAGCATGCAATATCGAGCCTTTTCTCCTATGTGTGGTCTGATAATCCAGTTCTTGAGGTATCCTTGCCTACTATGAGTTATGATGTTGTTGAAGCTTTTGTATTATGACATGTATTTTGCATCTTCGAGTTTCTTCATGCTCAATTAATGTTTGTTTGTAGACCATGTCCACCAACCTATTTGGTTATCCCATTTTTATTAGGTTCTCATGCTAGACATCTTCATGTGAGGATTGTACTCTATTGGTTTTGTAGTCTATGATTCTACTGAACTCTCATGTCTGAAGTTCTTTATGCTAATTATTGACTATACTTTGCTTTGAAACTTTACTTGAAACCTATAATGGTCAATCCTGTCACCTAAGCTTCTAAAAAATGCAAGCATGAACCTGACTTCTGTATGCCCTGTGAACTTGTCTATATGCTTTTGATAGAACTGATGTCAGTTATGGCTTTGAGAATTCAGTGTGTAGACTTCAAAAGTTGTTTAATTTGTGAGGTCTATACCGACAATTGGAGTCTCCAGTATCTATTCAAGAGGAAGAACCTTAATTTGGAGCAGTGAAGATGATTAAAGTTGTTGAAAGGCTATGAGATCACAATTTTGTATCATCCCGAGAAGGGCAATGTGGTGGTCCTTGCCTTGAGTACAAAGGCTCAGAGTATGGGCAATTTGGCATATTTTGCGGCAGCAGAGAGACCACTAGCCATGGATGTTCAGGCTTTGCGAATCTGTTTGCGAGACTGGATTTCTCGGAGCCTAGCCGGGTTCTTGTTATAAGGACCCGTAAAAGTTTTCCTAAACAAACCCGAGGTTTCGTGGTGCCGACGTAGGCGTAAGTGTTAGTGATAGTTGGAATAATATATTTGGAAGAATTGGGCATTTCAGTGGCCTACTATGCGGCCGCAGAATTACTCCGCAGGCTGCAACATGGCCATAGAGTGAGGCAGTCATTTGGGCCATTTTTGGATATCATTTAGCGGCCCATTATGCGACCGCAAAATGATTTCACGGGTTGCACACTGATCGCAGTGCTAGCTTGGCAATTTTGCAGAGGGATGTTCTGCGGCGCATTATGCGACCGCAAAATGATTTCACGGGTTGCACACTGATCGCAGTGCTAGCTTGGCAATTTTGCAGAGGGATGTTCTGCGGCGCATTATGCGACCGCAAAATGATTTCACGGGTTGCACACTGATCGCAGTGCTAGCTTGGCAATTTTGCAGAGGGATGTTCTGCGGCGCATTATGCGACCGCAAAATGATTTCACGGGTTGCACACTGATCGCAGTGCTAGCTTGGCAATTTTGCAGAGGGATGTTCTGCGGCGCATTATGCGACCGCAAAATGATTTCACGGGTTGCACACTGATCGCAGTGCTAGCTTGGCAATTTTGCAGAGGGATGTTCTGCGGCGCATTATGCGACCGCAAAACATGTTTGCAGACCGCATAACGGCTACAGAGTGGGGTAGACCAGCCATATTATGGAGGGCCATTTTGCAGACCGCAGAAGCATTATGCAGTCGCATATGCCTCCGCATATCCTATTTCGGAGCTTCTTTTTTGGGTTTTTATAACCCGACCCCATTTCATTATTTAGACCATATGGACCATTTCTAAAGGGAGAACTTGATATTTGGAGAAATAGAAAAGGCTCTAGAGAGGGAGAGCGTTCTTCAATCAATTATTCCCCAATTCTTACTCAAACTCTTGGAAGAATTAACAAGGGAAGCACACTAGGTCTTCATCCTAGAGGTAAGATTCTACACCTTATCCATTAATTTCGAAATTTAACTATAAATGGACAAGTAGTAAGATAATTCATGGGTATAGGAGTGGCTTATTTTGCATGCATGATTGATCATGGGATGTAGGGAGATTGTTGAGATAAAGGACATCGAAACCTTAATGTACACCTAGTGCTTGATAAAATGCTCAAATGAGCTAGAACCATGATTGTGTTCCTAATTTTGGTTCTATTTGCTACTTTTCTAAAATAGATTGAATTTTCTAAGATTTCTGGAACATTTAGAGTTAAGGAAGCTTAAGTAAGGTATGTTGGCTAACTACTTCTCTTAAAATTTAACCCCACAATATCCATGTAAGTCTCGAGTTGCTTATTGTGAATCAATTACCCGGATAAGCCGGTTTCAATAGACATCCGTGATCAATATGTCATTCAAATGCTCTTGTTATGTTGTACTACTATTTGAGAATGTGTTCAATGTTGGGCCTGCATATCTAAATGCCTTGACCTCAAGGTCTTTTCAAAGGAAAGCTAATAAAAGCTTGTGTAAGAAATCGTAATGTTCCTAAAATTCCTATTTGCTCAAATGTGTGCTTAAATGTTTTGAACAGAAATGCCTTGTTGTTGGAAAGTCCATGATGATTGTTGAAAGTAAAAAAGTGTGCATGAAATACGAAACATGAAATATGAATCACGTAATGCAAAATGTGAAATATGAAATGTGATATGAAACACGACAAACGTGCCAAGAGAAATAATACAATTGTGACCATTAGTGCCAATGAAATGAAGATATGTGCAAGAAATATGAAACGGGGTGATTGATAGAAAAGGGTGATGTCTCACATGAGACGTCCTACCCGATCGGATCGTGAACGGATACCACGTCACACACATGNATAGAGAAGGGTGATGTCTCACATGAGACGGCCTACCCGATTGGGTCGTAATCGGATACCATGCCACACACATGGCGGTGACTGTGTTAGAATTGTAATTGAAATTGTGTTCTGGTTGATGTATCACATTAGACGGCCTAGCTGATCGGGTCATGATCGGACGCCATCCCGCACTCATGGTGGTGCCTGTGTTAGAATGGTAATGGAAATTGAGATTTGGTTGATGTCTCACATGGGACGTCCTAGCCGATCAGGTGGTGATCGGATGCCATGCCGCACACATGGTGATGACTGTATTAGAATGGTAATTGAAATTGTGATTTGGTTGATGTTTTGCATGAGACGTCCTAGCCGATCGGGTCGTGATCAGATGCCATGCCGCACACATGGTGGTGACTGTGTTGGAAATCATAATCGAAATTGTGCATAGTGGTATACCGGTACCAAATATTTCCCAACTTAAAATTTAGAGATTTATTTAAATTTTATCTTATCTCTAATTTGATATTAGGTAATTGTTTGAGGCTTTAACTTATATTACGATTGTCCTTACCTGCATTACTGCTCGTTTCTTTGTGAGAGTGTTTAGTATATATACTAGTACTATTCAATAGTCCAAACGTCCCTTTTTTTCCTGGGGCGCTGCATCTTTAATGAATGGAAATGGTTCCACAGCAGGTGACACTGATTAGCGATAGCACTACACTCTTTTCCCAGCTAATTTGGTGAGCCCCACTTCACTCGGGGTCATGTATCGTTTGTTCATTTTATCACCATGTTTTGAGGTATAGCTGGAGCCTTGTTGCCGGCACTATCATTGTACTCTTTTGTATCTAATAGAGGCTCCGTAGACATAGCGTGGGTGGTACGTTGGTACGGGGAATGTCAAATTGGTAATGTTGTAATTGTATCACACGTTCCACATCAAACTATGAAAGAGTATGCATTTTGAAACTTATAAATGATGTAACTACTGATAAAGAGTTTGAGTTGTTGTTTACTTGATCCTCCTCACCGCTTAATTAATAACTTGGATTTTACTGTTATTCTAGAATAAGTTCAGGTATAAGCTAATGTACATGCTTGCTCGGTCAGGTTATCTCGGTTGAGCGCCGGTCTCGCACCCTGAGTTCAGGGCGTGACACGTGCTTGTGTGGTTTCTCGGTCTTCTCTGTATGAGCGCATAAGAGCGCGTCATTATGAAGACCCCTATTTGCTTGCCCTTAAGGACACAATGCAGAAAGGCGATGCCAAGGAGGTTTCTATTGGAGATTATGGGGTGTTACGGATATAGGGCCATATATGTGTGCCCAATCTGAATGGGTTTCATGAGTCTATCCTTGAGGATGCTCACACTTCGCGGTATTCCATTCATCCAGGTGTCACCAAGATGTATCAGGATTTGAGTCAGCACTATTGGTGTAGAAGAATGAACAAAGATATAGTAGAGTATGTGGCTCGGTGTTTGAGATGTCAGTAGGTGAAGTACGAGCATTAGAGGTCGGGCAATTTGCTTCAGAGACTTGAGATTCCAAAGTGGAAGTGGGATCGTATTACCATGGATTTCGTTGTTGGGCTCCCATAGACTTTGAAGAAATTTGATGCAATGAGGGTTATTGTGGATAGATTGACCAAGTCTACATACTTCATTCTGGTTATGCCTCCCTATTCTTCAGAGCAGCTAGCTCAGATCTATATCTGTGAGATTGTTCGTCTCCATGTTATGCCAGTGTATATTATCTCCAATCGAGGTACGCTCTCCACATTGTATTTTTGGATAGCTATGCAGCGTGAGTTAGGTACAAAAGTTGAGTTGTGTAGAATATTTCAAACCTTAGACAGACGAGCAATTCGAGCGCGCCATTCTGAACTTGGAGGATATGCTATGTGCATGTGTTATGGATTTTAGGGGTTCATCGAATCAGTTTCTACTGCTTGCAAAGTTTTCCTACAACAACAACTACCTATCGAGTATTTAGATGGCTCTGTAGAATGCCTTATTGTCACAACCCAAATCGGAGGGCCCCGAAGGGCACCTTGTGCCTTACTCAACCGAGTACCAACGTAACATATCTTACTTATCACAACATCATGGGTAAATAGGACAGAAGGTCTGTCATGAGATAACCAGAATAAAACATAAACAAATACTCCACATATGACGATCTAGCATGATATAGAAACTTATACATGTGACATAAGAGCCTATAAGGGCGACATGATCATTTGTACACTCAATGCATAGGCCGACAAGGCCATACAAGTACCCATATAGATGACATATGTCTACAAGCCTCTAAGAGTACACAAAAACATAATGGTCGGGATAGTGCCCCGCTATACCAAACAATACATGCCCAGAGCATACTGACCAAATAGAACTCCGGAGCAAGTGAATTGCACCAACACCTTACACTGAGTAGATAGCCTACTAGGAGGATTGTCAACCTATATATCGGGACATACGGGCATGAAACGGAGAGTCCCTAGGTAAAAGGGACTTTAGTACTAATAAAGTACTGAGTATGTAAGGCATGAAAAGAAGTATATAAAAGACGTGAAAGAAACATGGAGTAAAGGATTCAATTTGTAAGTCTGAATAGCTCAGTAATCATGAAATCATCATAGTATCATTTATATGGGTATAAATGTCATATCATGTATAGGTATATGCGTACCTAACATCACCAAGACTCTGAAGGCCTCCCATCATATCATCTCGGCCTCAATGGGCGAAATCATAAACATATTCCAGTTGATCAGGTGGCTGGTGCATATATAACACCGTAACCTTTCCATATAACACATATACATATAATATACGCGTATATAACGCCATTTGTGAAAGTTGCATGTTTGCTCGTTTCGTTTGTATCATATGGATCATTCCAAAAGGAAAGAAGAGATAGCCTTAACATGCCTTATCATAGTCTATCCAATGACCACGTTGAAATCGTCTCATCGCACTTTAATCTACAACAACGATAATAAAGCTATCGTTATGCTATGAAAGATACAACTATCGTACAACAAACGACAAGCTTATTTATTATTAAAACGGGCAGCATCTCCCTTGTTTTCCTTTCTTTCACCAAGTCCATAAAAGCAACAAGATCACATACAACCTTCAACTATATACTTTCAGCACCATAACACACCGAACAACCCAAAAACACAATTCACCCTCCACAACAACAAGTGCACAAATGTCACCATCAGAAGTACTACTTAACACGGCGAGCGGTAAGCTTGGATTGGAACCAAACCCCAACTCTTTTCACCATCTCTCCTATACTTAAAAACACCTTCAAACAACCAGAATATAAAAACATATATTGGCATGACATTGCAACCTTATATCCATCATAAAAGTAACATCAATCAACCCCAACAACATATTACAACAATATGGACAACTTCTAGGTATTGTGTGGTTGCTTATTCTGCTATTTAAAACATCATCAACATACTAAAAATATTTACCAGCATACTAACAATATGAACACTACAACCAAGCCATTCCCCATGATTTCCAGCCATATGAAGTCATATACAGAACTCCTAAATAGTCCAATAAGAGACAACAACTTCTTATACAACTTCAAGTTCTATCTTGTAATTCTTCATCCAAATAACTCAACCAACGCATATATAAGCTTAAGCCTAAGAAATAGAGTGTTATACATACCTTAAATAATCAGAAAAAAACTTGAACCAAATCTTCCTTTAGATTACAAGCACCCTTAATGGCATCACAACACCATAGAGACTCTTTTCTTCACTTAGGCTAACTTTTGAGGATAGGTCTAGGTAAAACCACCTTGGATTAGACTTGGAACCTTGGAGAGCTATTAGAGAGGTGTTGAGAGAGTTTGGGAAATTATCTTGGTCAACAATAGCCAAAACTGAGGCGTCCAACCCCGTTAAAATGTTCAAGGGTCGTCCACCACCTAAGTGGATCCCATTGGGAGCTGCTAGTGCAGTCTCACGAAAATGCGAATATCTCTATCTGTCGTATCGACAAACAGTTTAATGTGTAAGCACAATAGTGTAACATATTCACCTCATGATTTGACTCAAAAGAACCACAAATTATTTATGACCCGCCTACTTACTCTAACATAGAGGTCAACGACATTGCCTTTCCTTCTTGAATCAAGTGCCCTCACACAACAATAGAGAGTAGTTCCACACAATACAATTTAAGAACAATTAGGAACTCAAGATAGAAAGAATTTGCTCACTCTCAGAAACAACATTCACATGCCACAAAAGATGAACCATAAGCTTGCTGTAGTGTACTACTCTACTAATCGAGTTCATTCATTCAAGGATCAAGTAGTACTTTAATTGGTCGTAATGTAGGCTACGGGACGGTAGGATATATTTAGATATAAGAGTGACTACACATCCCTAAGCACTTTAATACATGTACTCTAACATTCAAAACCCCACACTTATGTCAAACCAAAACTCCACCTTCACATCAATATACATCAACTCCCAAATTATTTAAGCACAATTACATCAAGAGTTACCGCTTATCCATGAATATGTTTCACAACAATACAACTATTATTTCTTTCTTTTTTCAATTCAAGTGGCTCATACGTTTTCAAAACAGTTTCAACTACCAAACCAACCACCCCACACCAGCCACCCCACACTTCATTAGTTCAAGTGGCTTTTTATTTCATTAGTTCCACTAAAAAGCCAAACTACCCACCCCACACTTCAACCTTTACAAAGTTCATAACAATTTCAAGTGCTCACGAGAGGTACAAGGTTCAAATAGATGGTCAATTCAAACAAATGAGTAAAGCTTCTAATGTGGTTACCAAAGAAATAGAATTACAGGCTCAAATGTGTTAACTAAGATACATAACAATTAGGTGGTTAAAAGCATATAAATGGCTTAACAAAGAAATGCCTATATCACTTCGAAGACTGAACAAAACTACTATTTCGCTTTGGAAACACACGTGGCATGTTCTAGACATCAAATGCAAGGCATATAATAACACAAAACCTCACACACACATGGCACATAACTCACTCAAGATCGGATTATCAAGGCACTATAGTCAAAGCAGTTACATAGAGTTAAGCTAATACCATTTAAGGCACTTATACAAGAGTGCAAAACTGAGCCTAAACGTCACAACTAAAGCACTCACTATTCTCAAGGCATAGAAAAGTCAAAAGATATTGCTTTTATTTCAAATCACAGCACAAGGTTTCCTACTTCTACAAGATAATAACTAACTACAACCGAATCAATGAAAACCATTGGAAAAGAATCGCGGCACAAAGAGAAACTAAGGGAGAATTGATACACTACCTAACAAAAGATTTTTTTTGTCTTTTTCTTTCAACTTTAATCCCTCAGGAAACCTGTTGAATGATATCCATTGTCAGAAAAAATAAAAAATTTAAACAAATTTATGGTTTTTTCAATTTGTTTCTACTACTCAAACTAACAAAAGAAAAAACAATCAAACTAACTAAAGCAACAACTAAGACTAATATATATACAACATATAAATATCCCCCACCCCACACTTTAAGTTGTGGCATGTCCCCATGGCACATAATTAAAAAGTATAAGGTGGAGGAAACTTCCCTGAATATCAAGTCGGGGTCTGAATCAAAGTCGGGATCCATTCCACGCTCCCGAACTAGTGCACACATCCATGCAGACAACCTTTTTTCAGCCTTCTTGGGGTACACCCCACACTTATCTTTTTCACTCAATGCAGCCTTTCTCTTTCACACCCTTCACCTTCCACTCAACACTTGCAGCTGGCTTCTCCTTTTTCACCCCCTTTTCTACATCCATCTTGAATGTTACAATCTCTTCCCCCACTCCAAGCATGAGTTGTTTTTCATGTATATCTAATTGTGCTCTACCTATTAGATATAGTCGGGGTCTGAATGTTTCTCGGAATGTTATAATGGTCTTCCTAGGATAAGGGGTATCTCATTATTCTCCTCCATCTTCACCACTATAAAGTCTACTGGAAATACAAAGTTATCCATCAACATTAAGATATCTTCAACTATCCCCTCGGGTGTTATCTGTTTTGGATGTGACAACTGCAATGATATTGGTGCAGACCTTATCTCTCCAATCTCATTCTCTAGTTTCCTGTAAATTAACAAAGGCATTAGATTCATTGAGGCTCCATAATCACATAAAGATTTATCAAAGTTAAGAGTGCCTAAAGATCAAGGTATAATAAAACTCCTTGGATCTCCACACTTTTGTGGGAGTTTGTTTTGAAAGATTGCATTGCAATGCTCTATGAGCTTGACTACCGATGTCTCTTTGATCTTTCTCTTCTTTGTAAGGATCTCCTTTAAGAACTTTGCATAAGCTTGCATTTGTGAGAGAACTTCGGTGAATGATAGGTTTGCATTAACCTGTCTCAGCATATCTAAAATCCGCTCAAACTGCTTGTCCAACTTTTCTATATAGAGCTTTTAGGGAAAAGGTAAAGTAGGCATGTGCTTGGTCTCTTCATTAGAGTCCTCCCTTCTTGAAGTTTCCTCCTTCTTCTTTTTCTCTACTCCCTTCTTACCTTTCTTCTTCTTACCATCTTCAATTTTCAGCTCCTCCCCACTTTCTTTTCAGGTATCACCTCTTTTTGGACTAGAGTGGGATCTTTCAATACTTGCGTGCTTTTCAAGGTCACAACATTTACCGTTTCTTTGGGATTCTTTTCAGTATCACCTGACAGAGTACCTGGTATTTGTTTAGACAATATATTTGCAATTTGTTGCACTTGTCTCTCTTTGTTACACAAATCTGTTCCAAGTTCTTTAATAGTTGCACCATGAGCATCTTATCTCTCATCTATCTTGATAATGAAAGACTTCATCAAATCTTCTAACCCATTCTAAATTTGCTGTTGAGACTGAAATTGCGGCCTCTCCTGAAATCTAGGGTTATTTTGTTGCCATACATTTGTTTTACCCCAAGGTGAACTCCATAAAAACCACGGTGCTTCTGACCCATTGCATTGAAATTATAATTACCCACAACATTCACTTCCTCCATGGTAGCTTGACACTCATAAGTAGGGTGTCCTCTTCTACATATATCACAGGCTGCATGAGGCTCGTTATGTATCGAGGCTAAGGTCAGATTCCATATTTCTTTGGCTATGGCATCAAGTTGTACCTGCACAGATGTGTTAGTATCAACCCGGTGAACACCAGTTCATCTTTTTCTTTCCTCAATCTTCGAAGGCCACTACTTTGCATCTTCAGATAACTCATCTAGCATTGTGACTATCTCTTCTCGAGTCTTTTTCTTCAACGGACCTCCAGCAGCATTGCTCAATGTTCTATGTAAGGTCGGTGACAATCCATCCCAAAAGTCCTGGAGTTGCATCCAGAGTTCAACTCCGCTATGTTGACACTTTCGCACAATCTCCTTAAACCTCTCCCAAGCTTCAAACATGGTTTCAGTCTCGTTCTGGCAGAAGTTATGGATTTCTATTCTAAACTTGCCCGTCTTTGCTGAGGAGAAATGTTTAGCAAGACATTTTCTAGTCATCTCCTTCCATGTTCTAATTGATCCCTGGGGCAAGCTTCGAAGATAATGCTTAGCATCATCTTTGATATTAAAGGGCAATTCCCTTAGGTAAACTGCATCTTGTGACACACCATTATATTGAAAGGTGTTCGTGATATCCTCGAAGCCCATTAGATGATTGTGTGGATTTTCGTTCTGCTTTCCTATGAAGACACAACAATTTTGAAGTGTTTGAAGTAACCCTTGCTTCATCTTGAAATTGTTAGCTGCAACTGGGGGTGGTCTCACACTTGATAACCCTTGGCCGAGAGCTATATTTCTGATTTGGTCTACACCGAAGGGCTGATTCTGTGCCATTCTCTGAGTCCTCTCTTCTTCATATGCAATTTTTGCATCTCTAATAGCTGCTTCTTCAGCATCCCTTGCATCTTTTTCTATTCGTTGGGCTACCTCCATGGCAGCCAAATCTACATTATCATCATCTCCGGCCATGTTTTCTTTGGTTGAAGATTTCCCAACCTTCTCTATATACTCAGGGAGATTTCTTTCCTTCCTCAACTGTCGTAGTTGTCTCTCTATTTCTGGCTCGTATAGTTGCACTTCTTTCCCAGACGATCGAGTCATGCACCAATCTAACCCGTAGCCTGCGCATAGTCAAAGAACACCAACCGTAAAAAGAGAAAAATAAAATAAAAATAAAAATTCCTGAATTAGCACTACAAACTATTTCCAACACTAATGATTGCCAATCCCTGACAACGACGTCAAACTTTGACGAGCGTAAAACACACTTAAATATGCTCGATAGACGAATATAGTAAAATATAATATCGTATCCACAAGGATTGGAGTTAAATAGTATTTTTGTAGTTTATAGCTCGATTGCTATCCAAGATGATCAACAATTGAGATTTCTGTAATTAAAACTAAAGTTACCTAAGAATCTAAACTTTTGGCTAATAACAATTGACACAAGTAGTGAGAAAAGAAGGTTTTCATTTGGGAGAATATAGGGTTGATAGGATAGGTGCAAGACAAATGTTGGAATTTAACTCTAGATAATTCACTTCTAATGTTCAAGTGAGTCTCTCAAATCCACTAGTTTATTAATTCAATTGTTTAGTAGAAACTTCTCTCTCGATTAAGTCTCAACCGCCCAAGATAAACTAATTTAAGATCAGTGAAGATATGCACGAGATAGTAATGGATTTGTCTTTAGGAGAACCTCTCTCAATTATCCTCCTTACTAGGTTTAATCTATATTTCAATTAGCCTCTTTCGATTACTAAGAATAATTAATGAATTCCACCAACAAGATAGAATGCAAGAATGTCACAAGTTATGCATCTCTCGATTAAATGAACAAGTGAATATAGATGCAATGATTAAAACATCCAAAGTGATGATATACCTAAATACTAGAGTTAATATCCACAAACAAGTATCAATACACCAGATCCATCAAACCCTAAAGAGAACTGCTCCTTTATATGGAGCAATTCATCACAACAATGTTTAAATAAAAGGAAAACATAAAACAATCCAAACTCTTGTCTTGAGTGAGGATTGGATGACAAAATCTTTGTGTTTTTGCTTCTTCACCTCCTCCTTGGCATCCTTAGGTCTAAGATGTGTCAAAAGTCCTAAAAATAATGTTTTTACCTGTATTTATACTTAGTAGGGTGATGCCCGGATAAAAACACCTTTTCTTGAATGAAATAGGATTCTAGCTCGGTAAACACAGCACAGGCGCACCGCATGGGGTGACGCGGCAGGCGGGGCTGTAGTAGGATTGGTTAGAGAGCGTGCAAATTTTGCTGGGGCAGAATTTGGGCAGCCGCAACACCCCACACGCCGCCCCGCACGCTGCGGTTGTGTGTTTTTGTTAGAGTGAATCTTTTTCATTGCGTTTTGAAATTCGGATGTGGTTCTCAACCCCCGAACGCGATCCCGACTTAGTCCCCTGAGCTTTTACTCAGACTTCAAAGCTCCAAATAGCTCGATTTCATTCCATAATATCTATATAGTTTGGAATCACTCCTACTACGCAAAAAACACACAATTATTGCAAAACACTAGCGATTAAAGCTCAAGCTCAATTGAAGTGCAGTAAATTAGAGTGCGATAAACGACTAAAATACGGGATTATAGCCTACCATCAAGTTGAACGGACAACTCACGTGCCAACAAGATAACTCTCACAGAGAAGGAAAGTACACAGGAGTACATGTAAATGCTCAATAACACCAGGATGCATCTTATTAAACAGATATGGGTGATTTACTTATGTGTATGGTTGTACAAGTGTTCTACAACAATTTCAAGTAAAAAAGCAAGCGTAGGGACAATGAATGATACATAAGAAACGAGCACCACAAAATGTACACGGTCTAACTCACACGGGGTATGCATGCCACTACACAAATAACAACAATAACAATGCCCCCATGCCATCACAAGTCATCACAAATCATTTCCCGACATAGCCCACCATGTCTCGCCACGTGCGCAATAATATATTCAGTGCCCACATTGTCTCGCTGCAAGCACATAATAATATTCTCACCTTGTCTCGCCACATGCGCAAACCCACAAATATATCCCGCCTCGTCACGCCGCATGTGCAAATATCAATAGTAACAATAGCACGGACAACTCATGTGTGAACACCCCGGCAATCATCTCAATAATACCACGTGTGCCAAAACATAACAACATAATAAAATAATTTTACAACACATGCCACAACATTTCCTCAAAACAGTTTCAATACCATAACCACGCATAGACCTCAGCTCACCAATACTAGGTACAATAGCAACAACAACAATAACACTGGAATACGACAAGTAAATCAATTCAGGAGCTTCAGAACATAAAGAAATGGATGAATGAGCTCACAATGAAATAGACAATAGAGAATAATGGTTTCAACAAGGGGAGAGATAGTGTGCAACAATCATTTCCACATAACTACAACTCGACGGTAAGAGAGATAGCATAAATCAATGATTCTAAATAATGATAAGTCAACAATGAATGGAATAACAAAACCTCAATTAAGGTTGAGCAATTATGAAAAAGATATGTCACAACCCAAACCGATTAGCCGCGACGGGCACCCGGTACCTTACTCAACCGAGTACCAACGTAATATATATTTCTTATTACATCATCATATACACGCGACATACGGGCCTAATAGGCCAACATGAACATTTATAAACTCAAAACATAGGCCGACTAGGCTGTACAATCTTTCACGTACATGACATATGTCTACAAGACTCTAAGAGTACATAAATGTTATAAAGGTCGATATAGAGCCCCGCCATACCAAACTATACACATCTAAATCATACTGACCAAACAAGCAACTCCGAAGCAAATAGAGTGCACCAATATCTTCTGCTGAGCTGATTGCCTACTTGGAGGACTCTCGACCTGTCTATTGAGACTTGCGGGCATGAAACGCAACATCCCCAAGAAAAAGTGACATCAGTACAAATGTTGTACCCAGCATGTACGGAATGAAAATCAGTAAATAATAGACATGAGACAAACATGGAGTAAAAAACTCGACATGTACGTCTGCATAGCTCTGTGAATCATTTTATCTTTATAAAGTCATGCATATGTTTATAAATGTCATATCATGTATAGGTATATGTGTTCATAACATCATCAAGCCTCTGAGGACATCCCATTATATTATTTCGACCACTGTGGGCAAATCATCAACGTATACTAGCTGATCAGGTGGTGGTGCGTATATAATGCCGTAACCTTTTCCAATATCCCATATACATATAATATACGTGTATATAACGCTATCTGGACATGGGTCAATGTACATGTATAAATGGATAGCCTTAACACACCTGGAGTAGGAAAACATCAGTATGATATTCTTGGAAAAGGTTGCACCATACTCCTTTAGAACCACAAAATTTCACGTTTCTACGTATTAAGTATTCTTGTATGAGATTTGATTGTAGCAAATCACATGTATAATTTGTATGAAATTATACACGGTTTTGATAATACACCAGTTTCGACCATTCCCAAGTTGAGCTTAATTTTGTGCTCAACCGATGCTTATATCTTCTAATATCAAGGGGGGTAAGCAAACATTAGTTTGCATGTGTTAAAGTGATTATAATCACGTTCAGAGGCTAAAGGGGGTGAATCTTGTTGTATGCTCTTATAATATGACACATTTATACATGGTATATGAGTCACTTTATGGACCATAGGTGGCAGCCATGTTGATGCACTAAAGCTTAACCAAATTTTCACCCTTTTCCCTTAATCAACTTATTAATACCCCACTAATCCAATAATTAACCAATTACCCACATAATTAAGAATTATCTCAAATTACTTTAAAATACTACTCACTTTTTAACATACTTTATATACCTTACTATCGTGGCCGTGTGGTACCTTGTATGGCGCTAGCCCATAAATACCGGGTATTTTAGCTTGGGCCATATTTTATCCCAACATGTCAAACTTTGACGTAAATTCATTTTTTTTGATTTTGTACCCTTTTATCTTCACGAATTTACTCATCACTTGTTTGAAATAACGTAATACTTGTAATTCCAAAATAATCTCGTTCCAAGATTACGTCGATTAACTTACGACGAAACTTTTAACGTAAATAAAATGCGGGATGTGACATCTCATTTCCGAGCTATCATCAATTTATTTATGGCGTACTCTCACGTACGAAAATATGGGGTGTAACAAGATACTATTAAATTCAATTAAGGATAAGCAATTATGGAAAAGATAATAATGACTTCAATTAAGGATAAGCAATTACAGAAAGAATAATAACTTCAATTAAGGATAAGCAATTATGGAAAGGATAATAATAACTTTGATTAAGGATAAGCAATTACAAAAAAGATAGCATGGCAATAAAGAGGCAATATCTTTAATTAAGGCACATAAGCGTTTTATTGGAAACAAGGGTAAAAGATGAATCAATTAATTCCAAATAAGATGCATAAGGGTAAATTTAGTAAATGGGGGATTTAACATGCTAAAACAACTTCACATCTAATGAACATAAGAACCTAAGAGCACTAAATGGTAAAATGTCCAAAAATAAACCCAAGTACGTACTCGTCACCTCGCGTACACGGCCTTCACATGACACAAATAGCACAAATGACTCAAACCCTAAGGGGTAGTTTCCCCCCACACAAAGTTAGGCAAGATACTTACCTCAAAGAAGCTAGACCATTACTCTAAGATGTCCTTATCGAGTGGAACAACTTCTAGACGGCTCAAATCTAGCCAAAAGAACATTAAATCATACAAAAATCTCATAGGAAACGATTTCGGATAATAAAATGTCAATCTTTAAAAAAAACTAAAAAGACAACACAAAAATCAACCCCGGGCCCATACCTCAGAACCCGACAAAATTCATAAAATCCGAACACCCATTGAATTACGAGTCCATCCATACTAATTTCATCCAATTCTGACTCTGAATTGATGTTCAAAACCCAATTATTCTATTCAGAAAAAAGTTTTTGATAAAAACTCCCAATTCTCCAATCAAAACAAGATTAATTCAAAAATGAACTTCTGTAATCCTATTAAAATACAAAAATTATAGTTTTATACTGACCCCCATGAATAGACGAGAAGAACGCCAAAACGATCACCTCAATCGGAGCTCTAGAACTCAAGATATGCTCAAAATACTAAATTAACGCAGTTTATTTTTTAATACACAGGGAATTTCGCTTCTGCGACCAAAAATCCGCACCTGCGGTCTGCCAGTTGTAATTACATTTGCGGACCATTTTTTGCACCTGCGGGGTCGCAGATGCGGACCCAACTTCACATCTGCGAAGCACCAGCATCGGCTCTCTTCTTCAGCACCAGCACCGTGGAGTTGTTGTGAGTGTGGAGAGTTTGGTCACATGAGGAGGCGGTGTCCCTACCTAGTGAGAGGTCCAGCTTAGCAGAGGAGCCAGTCTATGAAATCAACACCAGTTTCTTCACCACCCGCTCAGCTAGCTCGGGGTGGAGCTTAGTTAGCTAAGGGCTGCCCAAGAGGGGGAGGCCGATCACGGGGAGGCCATGTACGTTTCTATGCTCTTCCTGCCAGACCAGATGCCATTGCTTCGGATGCCATTATTACAGGTATTGTCTCAGTTTTCCATAGAGATGCCTCTGTATTATTTGACCCTGGTTCAACTTATTCATATATGTCCTCGTATTTCGCTCATTATCTGGATATGCCCTGTGAGTCTCTAGTTTCATCTGTTTATGTATCCACTCAGTGGACGATACTATTATTGTGGACGATATTAGGAGTCTGGAGACTAGAGTGGATAGTATGGTCTATGTTGATGTGATATTAGGTATGGATTGGTTGTCTCCATGTCATGTTGTTCAAGATTGTCATGCTAAGCCCGTGACATTGGTGATGCCGGGGTTGCCGAGGGTTGAGTGGAGCGGCTCTGTAGACTATATTCCTAGTAGAGTGATTTCATACTTGAGGGCTCAGCAGATGGTTGAGAAGGTTGTCTATCTTATCTGGCTTTTGTGAGGGATGTTAGTGCAGAAAACCCTGCTATTGATTCTGTTCCAGTGAAGCGAGATTTTCTGGATGTGTTTCCTGCAGACCTGTTAGGCATGCCGCGTGATAGGGATATTGCTTTCAATATTGATTTGGTGCCGGGCACTCAGTCCTTTTCCATTCCACCGTATCTGCACTGACAGAGTTGAAGGAACTGAAAGAGCAGCTTCAGGAACTCTTTGATAAGGGGTTTATTCGGCCTAGCATGTCACCTTGGGGTGCACTAGTTCTATTTGTGAAGAAGAAGGATGGTACCATGAGAATGTGCATTGATTATAGACAGTTGAACAAGGTCACAATCAAGAACAAGTATCCATTGCCGCATATTGATGATCTGTTTGACCACCTTCAGGGAGCGACGATGTTCTCCAAGATTGATTTGCGGTTAGGGTATCACAAGCTGAAGTTTCGGGAGTCAGATATTCATAAGACAGCTTTTAGGACCCGATATGGCCATTGTGAGTTCCTTGTGATGTCTTTTGGGCTGACCCACGCCCCAGCAGCTTTCATGCATTTGATGAACAGTGTGTTTCAGCCTTATCTTGATTCATTCGTTGTTGTATTCATTGATGACATCCTGGTGTACTCTCATAGCCAGGAGGAGCATGCCCAACATCTGAGGATTGTATTACATCGGTTGAGGGAGGAGAAGCTTTATGCAAAGTTCTCCAAGTGTGAGTTTTGGCTCAGTCCAGTTGGACAAGGATCTATCTTACGTTGAGGAGCCAGTGGCTATTTTGGACAGGCAAGTTAGAAAGCTAAGGTCAAAGAACATTGCTTCTGTGAAGGTTCAGTGAAGGGGTCAGCCGGTCGAGGAGGCGACTTGGGAGACCGAGCATGATATGTGCAGCCGTTATCCTAATCTTTTCACTATATCATGTATATCTCTATGCTCGTTCGAGGACGAATGATTATTTTAAGATGGGGAGGATGTAATGACCCAGAGGTTGTTTTGAGTGTATTAGCCCCGATCCCTATTTACTGCTTTTCCCATATCTTTTTCTGCTTAGGTGACTTGCCGGGAGGTCTTGATTTTGGTTTCGCAGTGTTTTGGTATACTTAGTCCCTAAAACAGAAGCTTAAGTCTTAGGATTCTGACCGTAGTTTGATATGTGTGAAGACGACTCTAGAATAAAGTTTCGTCGGTTTCGTTAGCTCCGTTGAGTGATTTTGGACTTAGGAGCGTGTCCAGACTGTGAATTTGAGGTATGTAGATAATTAGGCTTGAAATGGCGAAAGTCGAATTTTTGGGAAGTTTGATCGGGGGGTTGAATTTTTGATATAAGTGTTAGATTCTGATTCTGGAAGTTGGAGTAGGTCCGTAATGTTGAATATGACTTGTGTGCAAAATTTGAGGTCAATCGGATGTGGTTTGGTATGATTCGGCATCGGCTGTAGAAATTTGAAGTTTCAAGTTCATTCAGTTTGGATTGGAGGATAATTCATGTTTTTGTTGTTGTTTGACATGTTTTGAGGGCTCAACTAAGTTCGTACAGTGTTTTAGCACTTGTTGGTATATTTGGTTGAGGTCCCGGGAGCCTCGGGTGTGTTTCGGATGCTTAACGGGTTGAATTTGGACTTAGGCAAATGGCTGGCATTTTCTGGTTTCTAGTGGTTTTGCACATGCGGTGGGGAGACCGCAAGTACATACTCGCATGTGCGGAATAAGGAGTGCAAGTGCAAGGGAATTTTTGCATCTGCGAGCCCGCATATGTGCTTGATGTTCTGCAGATACAGAGAGTGAGCTGGAGGGGAAGAATGCAGAAGCGGACCTTTATCTGAAGGTGCGCACATGCAGGTGCGACCACTTGCTCGCAGATGCGTACCTAGCCAATTAAGTCATTTCCGCACTGTTGCCCTGAGAGGCTGCACTTGCGTTTCATTTGTTGTTGCACTTAGTTGCTATCTGTCATTGTTGTGAAATTTTTGAAAGATTTTATATCCGGATTGCCTGAACTTGAACTGTATAAAATTGATTTGACTTAAACTGTCGGATTAGAAAGCATGTATATTCTTTGCTGGAATTCTTGAAAATGAACTATAACTGTGTAGCTCGTCAATATCTTCATTTCCTTATTTATTATTGTTACTTACTGAGTTGGTTGTACTCATATTACTCCCTGCATCTCGTGTGCAGATCCAGGTGTTTCCGGACACGATGGATGTTGATCTCGTGCATTGTTTTGTATCGGAGTCTTACGAGGTAGCTGCCGGCGTTCGCAGTGCTTGTCTCTCCTTTCTTGTTATCTTTTCTTTCCTGTATTGGCGTTTTGGCACATATTGTTGTAGACTCTATTTCTAGACTGGTTGTTTAGATGATCATGACTTAGTGACACCCCGATGTCAGGCTATTTTTCTGCACTTATGCTTTGGGTTTTACCCCATTTTTATGAAAAACTTCGATTATTTTTAACGTCTTAATCCATTTCTGTTAAATGTTGGAAGTGTTTTGGAAATGTCGGCTTGCCTAGTATCACGATAGGTGCCATCACGACGGGTTAGGTTTTGGGTCATGACAGACAGAACCAAACTAAAACATTAACCCTATATTACAGTAAATATGACAACATTACTATTTGAGATAAAGGGTGAAAAGTGTAACTTTGGGTAGGGGTCTCATGAAACAAAGTTATGAATTTATATAGGGAAACATTGATGAATACCATAAGGTATGTTACTTTTTAAATTTAATATTTGGGGGGTTATGAATATGAAATTCATATGAGTTATGAATATTATAAATAGTAGAAGTGAAGGTGGTATGTGTTATGAAAGTAAAATTTTAAAATTTAAAGCAAATAAAAGACAACAAAGATAAATGGAAATGGTATTCAAGTGTTAAAGCTAGGTGAGATATGTTCTAGAAAACTACTACATTGGGTCCTTTATTACTCCATTGTGTTAAACAACTTAAATGAGAGAAATGAAGGAAAAAATAGTATTAAAAAAAATAAAAATTACCATAAAGTTACACATTAAACATTTGGGAGTTATGGATATGAAATGGATGGGAGTGATTGATATTATTAAAAGTATAGGTTATGAAGTTATAAAAAGTGTGAGTTTTAAAAAAATAATACTGTAAACTAAATTGAAAGAATAATGAAAAATTCAAAAAACAAAATTAGAGAAAAAACACGAATATGCCTTTTTTGCTTAAGAGAGGTGCCACCTCACTTTCCTATTTCTCTCTTACATATATATATAGACAAATTAGCATAGAAACTATCATATAGGCTATGTTGAATACAACAACATGTTATTACGTGGTAAAAGTTTTTCAAATAAGAAATAAGATAACTATCAATTGAATAAGATACATGTCACGCCCCATCCTCGGGAGGTGCGACCGGCGCTCAACCGAGTGAAATGGGTCAAGCAAGCCTGTTAGATATTTTCTACCCAACTCACCCATGATAAGGAAAAAACAAGATTTCATAAATTATACAGTAGGAAGTTCATACATACAATACTAAATCTTTTCATTAGCCAATGCGCCTTTAAGTCTCGAAATACACATTTCTTATAGTTCGAGTGGAACAAGTGATCAAACACAACATAACTGGTTTAACATTCCCAACACCCATATATAACCAACATAGTGTCTACGAAGCCTCTAAAAGATACAAAAGAGTCTATGATAGTGTCGGCGACAAGGCCCCGACTATACCTTGAGACGTGATAATAATATGAACAAAAGATACAATAAGTGACCCCAGGATGAAGTCGGGCTCACCAAGTCTGCTGGGAAGAGGATGTACCACTAACGCTGATCAACATTGCCTGCTATGTAACCGGCTGCATCAATTTAAAGATGCAGCACCCCCGGCAAAAGGGATGTTAGTACCGTCGAATAGCACTAGTATGTATAGCTAAACACCATCTCAATAGAATGAATAATAATGCAAGAGGGACAGTCAAGAATTCAATAAGAGCTTCAAATAATCTTAAAACATCAAGTTAAAGATCACATAAGTTTTCAAATCAATTTCCACGTTATTAGGTTGTGTGATCTTTATTGCCGATATTCCACAATTCACAATACCACCGTATTCTTACACGGAGTCCGATCACGACCCAATCGGCTAGGTCATCTCACTTGAGACATCAACCATAACCACAGTTTCAATTATAATTTTCAGCACAGTCACCACCATGTGTGCGGAATGGAATCCGATCACGGCCCGATTGGGTAGTCCGTCTCGCCAAGACATTACCTTTTTCAGTCATTCATCTCACATCATACTTCTTTCATATTTTTCGATTCATTGGAACTAGTGATCACGATTAAAAATTCATTCTTGGCACTTAGCCGTATTTCATAGTTCCATTTCCCTTTTTCCACATTCAAATATCAATGTCATTATCAACAATAATAAGGCTTCCCATTGAAGACATTAAATTCACATAGGAGTAATTTGGGCATCTTAGGCACATAGATGCTTTTNCTGCATCCATTTAAAGATGCAGCACCCCCGGCAAAAGGGACGTTAGTACCATCGAATAGCACTAGTATGTATAGCTAAACACCATCTCAATAGAATGAATAATAATACAAGAGGGACAGTCAAGAATTCAATAAGAGCTTCAAATAATCTTAAAACATCAAGTTAAAGATCACACAAGTTTTCAAATCAATTTCCACGTTATTAGGTTGTGTGATCTTTATTGCCGATATTCCACAATTCACAATACCACCGTATTCTTACACGGAGTCCGATCACGACCCAATCGGCTAGGTCATCTCACTTGAGACATCAACCATAACCACAGTTTCAATTATAATTTTCAGCACAGTCACCACCATGTGTGCGGAATGGAATCCGATCACGGCCCGATTGGGTAGTCCGTCTCGCCAAGACATTACCTTTTTCAGTCATTCATCTCACATCATACTTCTTTCATATTTTTCGATTCATTGGAACTAGTGATCACGATTAAAAATTCATTCTTGGCACTTAGCCGTATTTCATAGTTCCATTTCCCTTTTTCCACATTCAAATATCAATGTCATTATCAACAATAATAAGGCTTCCCATTGAAGACATTAAATTCACATAGGAGTAATTTGGGCATCTTAGGCACATAGATGCTTTTCATACAATTTGGCGTAACAATCTTTATTTCGATCTTGATATGAAGTCTTAACATTTATAGCACATATTCCACATTTTTAACACATCCTCAAATGGCAAGATAACATGATGAATCATTTAGAATAAATAATTAACATACGCCCTTCAACACAACACAGTAGGAATAGCCAATTCTATAATGATCAATTCGGGACTTACACCAAGTTCATGAACACTGTGGCATTCGATTCTAAGAAGAAGGAGGTTTAGCCAACATACCTCAATTGAGCTACTTAAAACTCTAAGATGTTCCGGAATGTAAGAAACTTCAATCTATTTTAGCAATATAACAAAATTGAACCAAAAATTAGGAAAACGACCCTGATTCTAGCTCACTTGAGCATTTTATCAAACACTATGTGTGTATTAAGGTTTCAAGGTCAACAACCCTTTCTTTACCATTATTTAGCGCACAATCTTCTTACACTCTTTCATCACACATGCATGCAAGGTAAGCAACTCCCATCCCTATGAACTATCTTACTAATTACCCAATCAAGTTACATTTCGAAATTAAGAGTTTGAGTGGTAAGATTTTACCTCTTAGGATGAAGACCAAGGGTGCTTCTCTTAATAAGCTTCAATGTTTTAAGCAAGAATTGAAGAGTAATTTGATGAAGATCACTTCCTTTCTTTAAGACTCTCTCTCACTCTAAAGTATCAGGTTTTACTCAAAAATGGCCTCATACATCTATTTTAACGAAGTAGGGTCGTGTTTTCAAAACCCAAAAATGAAGATCTGTAATAGGTTATGCGGTCGCAGAATGATTATTCGGTCCTCATATCGGACGCATAATGTGGGTGCGAAAACTAGAAAGGGACTGACCAGGTATGGGGTCACTATGCGGCTCGTAGACCTGTTCTGCGGTCGCATAATGCACCGCAGAACGGTTGTGCGGTCTCATAATGCGCCGCAAAACCTCCCTCCAAAAAATTTTAAAGTTGGGTATGAAACAAAGTGCGGCCAGCAAAACGGTTATGCGGTCGCATAATGGCCGCAAAATTGATATAAAAAATGTCCTAGAACACTGCCTCACTCTACGACCATTCTGCGGTCCGCATAGTGGTTCTGCGATCGCAGAATGGGCCATAAAAATGCCTACTTCTGCCCAACATTTTCCTTTAACTCCCCATCACAATGTTCTACTATTGTTAACCTCTACATCTACCCCGACATCATGAAACCCCGGCTTTTAGATTAAAGAATTATATGAAAACATACATTGTACTATAATGAGAGTTTTTCTGGAAAAGAAAAGAAAGAAGAACAGTCGACAGCAAAAATCTAATGATTAAATATAGAAGAGAAGAACATTTGGGAATAATGTCTGACTTTATTCTTTATATTGATAGAAAGATGTTGGATTGTTTGTGTGATGACACGATATATTTTTTTGAGTACTAGCTTCATTTTCTATGCTTCGGTACCTCTCGTATCTGTATCCGATGATATATGACTTGCGTGCATGATTCGTATCATTTATCAAAAAGCTTATATCAGAAGTTAAAAGAAAACGTGATTTTTGGTTTTAAACACAACTAGAGGTTACAATGGTCAAGTTATTTGATAAATGACCTCAGATTAGTTTTTTAATGATTATGATAGGTTAGTATGATGTTTTTGGACTTTTACGCATATTTTGTTGAGATCCCGGGTGACCAGAGCCCGTTTCAGTGCATTATGTGAACAATTAGAAAATTGAATTTCTAAGATGAAGATCTTGAGTTTTGATGATCGATTCTTGATATTTGGTGTTATTTTAAGTATTTGAGGTAGCGCACAAGTTTGTATGATATTATTGCACTTTTATGAAAGTTGTGATTGGAGCCCGAGGGGCTCAGGTGAGTTTCAGGTATATTTTGGAAGGTTTGGACAGCTAACGCGGACATCTGCTCGTATTGATCTGCAAGTCTTGCATTTGCGAGGACCTGATCGCAATTGTGAGCCTCGCATTTGTGATGTCAGACTCGCGAATACAATGGGGGGCTGGGGGTTGGGACTTTGCTTTTGCGATGAAAAGACCACATTCGCGAAATCTAGGCATCGCATTTGCGACACTAGAGGACTGGGTGTTGCTTCGCTTTTTGCTAAGCGTTGTCCGCATTTGCAAGCTGGAGGGTCTTCATAAATGGAAAGGACATGCCGCATTTGCAACAATATTGTGGCTGGGATACTGACCGCTTTTGCAATATGTGCATCTGTGCAAAAGTTTGAATTTTCGGGACTTAACTCATTTTACACCATATTTTCAACCCTAAACGCTATAGAGTTGAATATAAAAGAAGAATGTCTTCCCTAATTCATTGGTAAGTAGCTTTAACTTGTTTTTAATCAATTTCAATTACTATTTCATGAATTTTATCATCAACTTTATGAATTTCAATTCAGAATTGGTGGTTTTGGGTAGAATTTAGGAATTTTACAAAATTGAGATTTAGACCTCGAATTGAGGTCGGATTTGACATAAATCACATAGCAAGGCTCGGGGTTGAATGGGTAATCGGGTTTTTGGTCCAAATCTCGAATTTTGACCATGTGGGCTCGGGTTAACCTTTTATTGACTTTTTCAATTTAGTTAAAGATTGAACCTTTTTCATTTGTGGGTAGTTTCTATAGCTTGTTTTGATGTGTTTGAAACATATCTGACTATATTTCATTTGTCTGGAGGCTTGGTCGAAAGGGAAAGCCATGTTAGATTGTTGACTAGTTTTCAGAAAGAGGCAAGTGTCGTCGTTAACCTTGACGTGAGGGAATTTACACTTGACTGGTCTATTTGCTACTTGATTTTTTTGCGGGAACAAGGTATATGCAAGGTGACGAGTGTATATGCGTTTTTATGGGTTTAAGCATGCGAGGTGGACCAATTAATTGCATGTTTTCAATTATATTATGCCTTCTTTTAATCCAAGTTATTACTTGTTTCATGCTTTAATTGATGCATGTCTTTACTTGTCAAACGTGCCTTTCACTTGTTAGACACCTCTATTTGCTATATGTTCCAAGTATCCATGCCTTTATTTATTGTCCACTCTTACTCGTTGNCGCTTTTTGCTAAGCGTTGTCCGCATTTGCAAGCTGGAGGGTCTTCATAAATGGAAAGGACATGCCGCATTTGCAACAATATTGTGGCTGGGATACTGACCGCTTTTGCAATATGTGCATCTGTGCAAAAGTTTGAATTTTCGGGACTTAACTCATTTTACACCATATTTTCAAC
>AWOL01S0006733.1:21240-54308 GCA_000715115.1 Nicotiana otophora | reverse complement strand
CAGTAAGTATCAAGCCTAATCTCGAAGTGGTAGAGACGAGATGGCCGACTTTGACACTCACTATGGGTCAATAATAATAATTGAAATACAACTAGGATATTTAAATCAGCATGATTTACAGAATTTAAAATAATTTATTTAATCAGCGAAAATAATCAAATTCCTTCACATGCAACAATTCTCAATATATTAATTAAATTCCTTCAATTAAAATAATTTCCAATTTATCAATTAAATCTCATTTACAGGAATAACAATTAATTCCTTAACAAGCAAGAATAATAATTTATTAAATTTCAAGGATTTTTCAATTTATCAATTAGCTTCGCAAACTGAAATAAATTAGTAAAGTTTCGTGTAATTATTATTATTATTAAGTACGATTTCTGTCGAGGGCGTACACCCCGATCCAGAGTATCGTGTACACTGCCGAGGGACGTGCGGCGTGATCCATAGATGCATCTATCCTGCCGAGGCGTTCGGCCAGCTCCACAAGAAAGGAGGACATTTTTCTTAAGTACCTCCGGAAGGAGAGTATATTTATTATGAGATAAATTCAGGAAGAGAACAATTTCTTTTAACAATTAATTGATTTATGCAGAAAATCAAGCATATGAGATTTTCATACTTTAATATCTTTATCTAACAATTCATAATATATTCAAATATATCAATTAATATTAATTAATCAAGGAATACAATTTACACAAGTAATTCATGCTTTGAGTCCTAAACTACCCGAACTTTAGCATTTATAGTAGCTACGTACGGACTCTTGTCACCTCGTGCGTACGTAGCCCTCGCAATTAGCAATAATTATTCATTTAATCCCTATGGGTTAATTTTTCCCTCACAAGATTAGACAAGAGACTTACCTCGTCTCAAAGTCCACTTTCCGATTATCGCGTCGCGTAAAATTCTCGATTCAATGCTGAAAAATCCAAAACTATCCAAACGTTATATAAAATAATTAATATATATTCAAAAATTCGAAATTCATCTATTAATAAATTACCCTATCCAAAATGGTACAATTCTTAAAATTCACCCCGGGCCCACGTGCCCGGATTCTGGAAATTTTCGAATAAAACCTTTACCCATAATCTCAAGAACTCAAATATATAATTTCTACCCAATTCCATAACTATTTTCGTGTTTAAAATCTCATTTTTATAAAAATCTAGATTTTTTACCTAAACCTTTGATTTATAAGATTTACTAGTAATAATCTACTTATAATCTATGTATTTAACTCAAGAGGTGTAGAATTAACTTACCTTCCAAGTTGTTAGTTGAAATCTCCTCTCAAAAAGCTCCAAAATCGCCCAAGAATGGAAGCAAATGGGCAAAAATGGTGAATTCTCGTTCTTTTAAACTTTTTGCCAAACACGTCTTTCGCACCTGCGGAGGTTGGAACGCATCTGCAGCTTTCGTACCTGCAGAAATTCCTTTCAGGTGCGAGTTCTACTTGTCTGGCCAATTCTTGTATTTGCGCACACAGCTTCGCACCTGCGCGTTCACAGGTGCGCGAATTCTCCGCATCTGCGGCGATGGCCTCCCCTTCCCTTTTCCGCTTCTGCGAAGAAATCTCGCATATGCGAGTGCCGTGCTTGCGAGCTTCTGTCGCATCTGCGAATGTCGCACCTGCGACTAGCCAAGCACAGGTGCGATTCTGACAATAGCTGGGAGCTTCAGTTTTGGCTCCTAACTTCCAACTTGGTCCGAGCCTCGTCCGATTGACACTCGGGGTCCCCGGGACCCCGTCCGAACATACCAACAGGTTTGAAATCATAAAACGGACTCGCTCAAACTCTCGGAATGCCTAAAACAATATCAAATCTAAGAATCATACCCTAAACCAAATTGATTCAAACATAAGAATTTCAAGTTCTTCAATTTACTTTCAATGCGCCGAAATATACTTAAACTACTCGGAATGACACGAAATTTTGCGTGCAAGTCTTAAATCACTATACGGAACTATTCCCAAACTCGAAATTCCAAACGGACTTCAATTACTCAAAATCCTACTCCAAATCAAATTTAAAGAAGTTTAAACCTTCAAATAATTAATTTTTACTATTAAGCATCAAAACGCTCCCGGGTTATCCAAAACCCGATTCGGACACACGCCCAAGTCCAAAATCATCATACGAACCTATTGGAACCGTTAAATCACGATTCCGGGGTCGTTTTCTCAAAATATTGACCGAAGTCAAACTTGTCCATTTAAAGCTAACTTAAGGAACCAAGTGTTCCGATTTCAACCCAAACGCTTTCAAATCCCGAACCAACCATCCCGCGGGTCATAAATTAATAAACGCATATTCGGGGAGTTTTATTTTAAGGAACGAGATTCTAAAATTTAAAATGACCAGTTGGGTCATTACATTATTAATAAAATCGTAGGTGTTTTGTATAAATCTACAACCGTACCGATAAATAGGGTAGGTTTTTTATTTTATAAAAATAAACCGAAAAAATATTGAACCGTACTGAATATATTTATATGTGAAAAATATACTCCCTCCGTTTCAATTTATGTGAACCTATTTCTTTTTTAGTCCGTACCAAAAACAATAACCCCTTTCCTTATTTGGAAATAATTTACCTTTATGTAATGATTTATAACCACACAAAATTTATGTGCCTCATTTTATACCACAAGTTTAAAGGTCTTCTCTCTTTTCTTAAACTATGTGCCCAGTCAAATGGGTTCACATAAATTGAAACGGAGGGAGTATATGTTAAGTTTAAAAATAATAATTAAATTTTCCTTTGGGCCTAGGAATTATAAAAATTGTTACAAGCCAATAAGTAATTAAAATCAAAATCCTAATTCTCAAACCTGATGTGCTAACCCTACTAAAACTAAATTATTTCTAACATATTCACTAGCAAGACACAAAGTATTCTAGCGGTTATGAGTAGCAAACTACAATGTAATGAATATGTTATCTTTCGTATAATTTAGATTTTTCTTTTTGAATATTTAATCTTCTAGACTTTATTCATGAGTCCTAGCTTAGTTAATATTTTTCTACTCGTGTGATTTATCTTTTCTTTATCTTTGCTTAGTTTCTTTTACACTGTTGTAGAGTAGTTGATGGATCTATACTTTGGCCATCTTTCATGTTTTCTTAATTCATCACAATTTAAACAGTAAAATTGTCTAGAGAGTTTTGATAAATCCTACAAAAATATGTATGTTATGAGTTATGACATTCTACTTTTACTAGTGATTTTTACATGATATTTAAAAAAATACCGAAAATTAACCGAACCATACCGATATCGAAATGATTGAAACGGTTTCGAAAGTTTAATTTTGATTATACATAATAGAATAATTAAAAATTTAGTACGGTATAAATTTTATAAAATAATCGGTCGAAGCCCAAACGAAATAAAACTTTTTTCCAAAGTTTGGCAGTAACCTAAGTTCCGCCGTCAAAAACCAACGAATGCCAAACCAAACTTCGCCCTTTTTCTTTTAACAATTCATTCCCCATTGCCCGATCATTCTTAATAACTTTTCGTTCGAACATCAGAAGAAAACACTTAATTCGTGACAATTTATTTGTCATCAACTGCGGCGGTGAATAACACACAACAAGTTTTTGAACTCTGCATAAAAAACTTTGACAAGGCTGTTAATCATGAACATATATGTAATCGGACATACACATATTTTCTGGGTTATCTAGTTACATGCAAGCAGGTTCTAATACCAATTGTTGAAAAACGGAATAAACAGCGGAAGCAAACAGCCAACATCACTTGCATAGAATATAAACAACACATAATCACAGATTTTAATCAAAGATAAAATCGATACTTATCTCTTGAAGCGTGACCGCGATCGCGAAAAGACCTTCAAACATGGGCAAAAACCATCAACGAGATCATCCTCCAGTTCCACGGTTTTCTGTTGTGTAACCCGAATAATGCCCGGAATTAGCGAAACTCGTGTGGACAAGTTTCTCCAAGGAAAACAGTGTAGTAAAAACTATAGACTCCTTATGGAATAAGACACCTTTATATAGCCACATGTTTTAAGGTTTAAAACATTTTCCTAAACCTGTTGTGTCTTCCTTTTCCACCAAGAAATAGAATTTCATTTAATTCATAATTATTAGGGCACAACTGGGACCACAATATTTAATTAACGAGGCTTCCTATTATGGACTTAATTCGAAATATCCGAATTAATACTACCATAATCAATTACGAATTATTCCACTAAAAATTCATAACTGTACTCCTCAGTTCAATTTCGGAATTCTTCCATTAAATCTTATTTAACTCCCCATATTAAGATTCAGATACTAAACAAATAAATTAAATTACTCACAATTTAATTCATTGATTATTTTCTTTAGATTTTCGCTTAACTTATTTTGTGTGACGGATACAAAATCCACCTGCAGGTTTTACACATAAAAACTTATAAGCTTTCATAAATGTGTATCATCAATCTCTAGACCGAGAGACGTGGATTTCATCAACTAATTATTACTTTGCCAATATATATCATTATTGTTTAATTTGCTAGGCATATTGACTCACGAAAGGATCTCGCCTTTTAATAAATCAAAATAATAATAATATACACAACTAATAATAATTATATCAAGATTAACAGTATAAGTACATTTAATGGCTAGAGAATTTATTTTATTAAGTCAGTATAAAATACATATTTCTACTTGGTCCGTTCAATACATACAAAATGTACTAGCACAAGAAGTTGGAATTAAACCATTCCCATAATCAAGCTAAATTATATTTAATCTTGTGCTACAATCATTCCTAATGGTTTGTCCAATTCCATCATTAGATTGTGAACATGATCTTTATACTCATAAAAACTGATGATTTAATCTTCCGTGTATAAGCTAAACTCTATACATTAAATCATCTACTATATAAGTAAATGATACAAACGGATATGTGATCTATTTAAAACTTTATTAAAATTGAATAAGCAATTGCTCCTTAATAAATAGTATATCCAAACCAAAATCCATGGTTAATAGTATATATCTCTGACCTTCAGGTCCTACAAAAAAAAAAAGGAAAAGGAAAAAATGAAAGAATTACTTCTAACAGTAAAAAAGTTTTATAAGTTCAAAAGATAAGCAAAAATTGTAAGTGGAAAAAACGTAATGGTTTCTATTTTTTGCCCCTCAGTATTAATCTGTTGAGCACGTTTGCTTAGGTCAAAGTCCTGTCTTCAATTCTAATGCAAAAATTCTAAATATTTAATGCGTGTGACTTTGAAAGAAAAATATACCTATGATACAGTACTGAAGTCAAAGCATGAGACTTGAAAAATCAAAATACTGCTTTTGACATTTATTCTGGACCCTTTTTTAGAGTCTTATGTGGACAACCATAAGTTGATTAATCAAATATGATAATTATGGCAACAGCTTGCTTTTTCACTAATATGTCGTGCACTTGCTATATTTTCTA
Source organism: Nicotiana otophora (assembly GCA_000715115.1). Lineage (NCBI taxonomy): Eukaryota > Viridiplantae > Streptophyta > Magnoliopsida > Solanales > Solanaceae > Nicotiana > Nicotiana otophora. The sequence continues at coordinate 48,830 of AWOL01S0006733.1, read as the reverse complement.
AAGGAATAGTACTACTTCTCATATCAACAACCACAATTTAGTTTCCTTTTATGGATTTTGACAAAAGCACGTCCCTCTCTTTGCCTGTTTTTGGACATTACGCTATTTTATTGTTTTTAATTTTATATTATGCTGATAGTTGTAACAATTTATATAGTTGCTGATGAAGAGGAGTAATTATCCATTGATAAGACATTAAGTTAATGGCTTTATGGGAAAAAAAAAATCAAAAGCTCAATTTGTTACAGCTACCACACTTTTATTTAGAGCCCAAAATGGAATATACATGTGTCTTTTTATACACAACGGCTCAAACTCATGTTTGCCTTCGAACGTGGGACAGTCCACTTTAAAAATACATATATTACAAAACTTTCTACGACAAGCAAAAATCCCATTCAATAAACTATAGGTTAAGATATACTGTATTCTTTGAGGTATGAATAAGGAAGAGAGTTTTACCTTGATTTGCTTCAGCACATTCAACAGCAAGATCTATTGCTGATTTTTTATACCCCACTACCACAACTTTCTTCCCTTTCAGAAGTTGATCAGTAAATTCTTCTTGATCAAGTTTGGAGTAATTAAGAGTATGCAGAACTTTACCCTTGAACATTTCTGGCCCTTTTTTCTGTGGAAAATTTGGCATGTTTGGTATATCTCCATATTTTCCGGTGCACATCACCAAAAACTCGAACGCATACCACTGAAAAAGAATCAAAAATAAAATGCGCAATTTATGTTACATCCATTCTTCCTAATTCTATTGAAACTAAGAAAGGAAATGAAATATAACATACTCCTTCCATCTCACATAGTTACATCTCAATTTATGTGAAGGTGTTCGGATTTTGAAAGTCAAACTAGTCACGTTATCCTTTGACCGTGATTTTTCATATGTATTTAAATATTTTGAATTATTAATTATTGTGACTTATAATACTTTTTACGTAGTTTTCAAATATGTAAATTTTATTTTGAAAAACATAAAGATTCTATGTCCAAATATACAGTCAAAATTAATAAGTTTGAAACTCGAAAAACGAAAAATATCTAGTAAATAGTTAGATCAGAATATATACTTAATGTAATGTTATAAATGAAAGAAAAACCCGTAAAGTTTCAGATTGATTGGTTTGGACAGCTACCTCCCAAACTGTATTGCTATTCAACAAACATCCATATTCACCATTAATTTTTACCACCAAAATAATTCATTTCTCGATCACCAACGAACTTGATCTCTACCACATTAGAGTTGAACGTGACAAATTTCAACGCATCAAAGTGTTGACCTCTACCACCTAAATATCACATTTTTCTGAAAATGGAAGAAAATGACTTCCCTATAAAAAAATTAGAAAAATATTTTTCAAAAACTCCACCTACCTTCACATCTAATCCAAAGAAATGAGAAGTTATACCAAACACACCCTTAGTCAAGTTCTCAATATCTGCTTCAAAAAAGTGAATCAGTATTCATTCTGTTTTTCGGTCCTTTATTTAGCATCTGTTCTTTAGGAGAACAACGACGTTAGAGTATTCAATAAGCATAAACCGAGTAACATAAACACCAGTAAGCGAAAATAATCTTTCGATTAGAAAATTTCGGAAATTAATCTATATTAGGCCTCATTTGTTTGCACTTGATGGAGGTTTGAATCTTAATCATTCTGATCTTAGATATTAAGTGCGTTTGTTTTTTAAGTTTGAATCTTAATTATTCTGATCTTAATCAATAAGTATGTTTGTTTTTTTTTTCTTCACAACCACTTAATGAGTCTGAATAGGTCTGTATGATCAAGATCCATAACATAAATTTAATTTAATTAAGATGCTATCATCCATATTCATTATTAATTGTCGTCACTACCACTATCAACTACCATTATCAACTACCACCATGTCGCCACTACCACCACTACCATCATACTCAACAGCCATCACCACCATCATCCTCAATCACAGCCGCCACCATAATCGACTCCCACTACCAGCCATCCGCACCTCCCACCATCATCATTTTCAACCACAAACACTCATCCACCTCAACTACCACAACTAACCACTCAATCACCGTCAACAATCATAACTGGCACTATCCATCATTATAAACTACCACCACCCACCACCACCCGCCATTATAAACTATCACCACTCACCACCACCATCCTCAATCATAATCGCCACCACTACTAATCACCACTAGCTACTACCTTGAACCACCACCATCAACCAAACCTACCACCAACCACCGCCTATAGTCGGCATTCACAAGCATCATCGTTAGCCATCACCACCAACAACTGCTATATTTAAAAAATATTATATATTTTATTGATACAATATTAGATTAATTAGCATTTCATTTGAATTTTATGTTTATTACCACCACCCACCACCACCTTTCTCAGTCACAACTACCACCACCACCCGCCATTGTTAACTATCACCACTCACCACCACCATCCTCAATCATAATCGCCACCACTACTAATCACCACTAGCTACAACCCTGAACCACCACCATCAACCAAACCTACCACCGCCTATAATCGGCATTCACAAGCACCACTGTTAGCCATCACCACCAGCAACTGCTATATTTTAAAAACCATTATATATTTTATTGATAAAATATTAGATTAATTAGCATTTCATTTGAATTTTATGTTTATTAATTTTCAAATAAAGATAAATGTTATACATTCAGATATTAAAAATCAAACAGTTTTAATCATTTAGTATTCAAATCTTAATACACATCTTAATATTCAGATGTGTATTCAAATTTAGATGTCTTAATCTTAATACACATCTTGATATTTAGATGTATATTCAGATTCACACTTCTTAATCTTAAATAAAACAAATGAGGCCTTAGTTTGGCTTGACACTATTGTTAATTAATTAAGAGTATATTTGAAAGTATAAAATAAAAAGTTTGAAACTTGTACTCTAAGTAAAACGAAAGTCTCATAAATCCTTTTATATCATATGAAATGTATTACTCTCTCTTTCTTTTTTATGTGATGACTAGGCCGTTTTTGAAAATGTTTATTTTGACTAGCATATTGTATAAGTGTAATAGTAAATAAATATTGACAATTTTGTTTGACGAAAACGTATCATTTCAGAGTTTCAAATTCTTTGTTCTTGTATCATACAGACTGTGGGACCAAGAAAATTGAAATTACTTGTGAGCTGGTTAATTAAATTGGCAAATTCTATTAGTCACAAAATAAAAGATGTGATTGTGTGTGGGAGGGTGTTGCTATTATAATTTTCAACTCTAGACTTTCTTTTTTTTGGTTTTCCACCCGATACTATCTAATTCCGAAAAAATCGAATTCGCGCTGGAAAGTCCTACTCTGGGGTAGAGTACTTCATACCCAGAACTCGAACTCGAAATCTCTAGTTAAGGATGAACGCGTACTTACCGTTCTACTCAACCTTTAAGCTTAACCATAATATTGCAAGTTTGTTATATGGAACTATTCATGGAAGTTATAGTAGAGCATAACTACAAACAACTGCATATCAAAAGCCAGAGATAAGAGAGAGACATTTGAGAGCGATAACACACTGTGGAAAAGAATTAGTACAACAGAGAAAAAGCAAATAAAGAACTGGCAATTATGCATGAATCTTTTATTTCACGTAAAAAAGAAAGTTAAGAATTAAGAATGTGACCTCTGAACTCTGAAGATGTTCTGCAGCCCATGGGATGGAAACATTTGAAACATCCGAGAAGATAGGAAGAAGCTTGTGGGAAATGAATTAAACAATTTTCTGTCAATGTTTGAAATGTATTTTGTGGAAAATCCTTACCCTCAATTCAATTGGTTCATGCACCAAAGAATAAGTGCAAAAAAATTAGTTTTCTACATAAGTTTTATCACTTAATCATTATTAATGGAGTAATACATAATTTTTCAACTTGCCGCTTACTCATAATAAATTAATAAGGTTTATGCGTGATATTCGTTTTTCTTCCTTTTACAATAACTCACTGCAGTAATTTTGGTACGTATTGTAGTAATTGCAATATTCTCACGTAATGCTTCATTGTATCAAATGCTTCTCTATATTACATACATTCTTATAACCAATATCGATCCGAGGGATATACTTTAGAAGTGGGAGAATTTTTTTTTATACATCTGGCAAAAATGATGAATTCTTTTTCCTCTGTAATTCAGTAGTTTAATGACCCTGTATTGCTGTATTGAGTAATACTTTAGCAGTATTGGAGTTGCTGTACATCTTGAATTTAGAGGTGTAAGATAGGTTTTCACCATATTTTAGTGAGCAATTTTTATTTAGAGTTAAGTTATTATGCGCGCAAAAAGTATTTACACAAATATAATCAGATCACTTTGAAAGTAATTGCAAATAACTCTATTTAATAGTATTGATTTTTTTTTTAATCACACTCTACCAATTTGTTGGTGTGTGAGGGAAAGGGAGGGGGTTAGGCATTATGCCTTACCTTTACATTACCATCGCAAAATAACAAATAAATGGAGGAGAATATAGTCCTCAGCCTCCAGTACAATGTGAAGATTAGTAATAACTAGTGTTGTATCATTTGATAAATAAAAAAAATTAATATACGATCGAAGTACCATCTACCTTACAAGATTACTAACTAACAGAAAAGAATGTGTACGGGTAAAATCGGGGGTAAAAGTTTCCTCCGATTCCCGGATAAGGAAACAAGAGGGAAGTACGGTCCGACGTGACTGTAAGCAAGACCGAAGGACCCCTCGTATCGGAATCCGAGAGGAATGAACGGTGTATTTGAGATCGGGCACGATAAAATAATAGACCCAGACCAAGTAAAGTGTCTAGACCACGAAAAATGCGGGAACGATTATGCATGACAAGTAGGGAGTCGTAATATTTGTCATCAACCGGATGTTACGGCGCGAATCCCATCCGATATTGACTGCGGATCGATATTTACCGGAAAAAGAAGATTTTTACCTTATTTAGACTTGTACTATGACTGAAATTCCCTTACTATATAGAGGAATTTTTTTTTTTTATTTGACACAATGTGACACGCAAATCAAAGGAATAAAAATTTATTTTTTGTCTTCTAGCTACTATTCAAAGTATTCTTCATTTGTTCTCTCCTTTATTCACAATCGAGCTTATATCGAGGGTCCGATCGAGGTCGAATTTCACAATTCAACCTAAGATCAGGCTTGATCATCACATTACAATTGGTTTGGTCTTTTATTTTATCTTTAACTTAATTACTTGTTGTTCTTAGATCATTCGTATTGAATTAAACCACATATCCTTTAAACTCCGTACAAATTTAATTGTTACTCATTTTTTAGGGTAAACAATTTGCTGCCCACCGCAGAGCTAAGGATAATAGCGGTGATTTAATGCAAATCTCCATAACACACCCTATTTTACGCTTGTTCTTTGAAGTTTTCATTTCCAGGTTAGCCTAAGGATGTCAAATTCTCAGTCTGCTCACTTGAACGTTGATGCTGAGTTAGACCACCATGGTGAGAATAATAGTGTGATACCTAGCAATGATGTACCCCCTGTCGATCCAAATGGTGTCCCAGTCGACGATCCGGTTGATTCAAACTCACAGGTTTCCATCAACATCAATCTATCGACCGATCATGAAAACAACGTTCGTGGGGAACCCCAACCAGCGGCTCGAGAGGCACCTAGAGGTGAAGGTGATGGGGGTGAGCTTGCGGTTGATTTTCAAAATGTTGAGGCTCAGCAAGCGACGATAGTACAGTTGCAGAACCATAGCCTCGCCCCTAACAGGGTCGAACTCGAGCAGTCCCGGGAAAATACTCAAAGGGATGAACAAGTTGCCGTGCAACTAGGTGAGTTCAGGCCATGGAAAACTTCTGAGGTGATGACGATGCTCGAAGCATTGACAAAACGGGTGGAGTCTGGTGAGAAAAAGATTGAGGCCAACGACAAGAAAGTAGTGGAAACGTATAACTCCAAGGTCAATCAAATCACAGGAGCGCCTCCGATAATGAAGGGACCGGACTCCACAAAGTTCATCCAGAAACCTTTCCCCCCGAGCACGGTAGTGAAGCCGATCCCGAAGAGGTTTTGAATGCCCGACAATCTATAAGGCCCCGTAAAATTTTGCTAAGGAATTCTAGTTTCGTGGTGCCAAGGTCTGGTAATGTGTACGGACTTTTTGGGTTGAAGAATGCATCGAGGTGTTGGTGGAAAATGCTGAAGGACCAGTTATGCAGTCAGATTCACGACCGCAGATCCATTATGCAGGCCGTATACCCGTCGCAGAGTTGAGCAGAAAAATAGTTGAATTTTGAAGGTCGTTTTGCGGTCCATTCTGCGGTCACATTTCCATTTCGCGGTCCGCACATCCGTCACAAATTTTGTATGCAGAATTTTGTTGGCCGATTCTGGGGTCCATTCTGCAACTGCATAAGTGGTCTGCGGACCGCAGACCTGTCCAGACCATTACAGTTTTTGGGAATCACTTTCGCGATCCATTTTGCGGATCGTCTATCAGTTCCGTGGTCCTTTCTGCGACCGCAGACTTGAGTTCGGAGGGTCCATTTTCCTATATTTATAACCCGACTCCATTTTGATAAATAGCCTTTGGGGCTTATTTTGGAACGATTGTCTGATGATTTTAGAGAGAGGTAAGAGAATTTTAGAGAGAGAAGGAAGAAATCTAGCATTCTAATCACATATTCTCGCGTCAATCTTCAAGAATCAAGAAAGCCAATCACTAGATTATCATCTATCCGGATAAGTCCCACTCCTAATCTTTCATGCAAGAGGTTATGAGTTCAAATATATTGTGAGGTTGGAAATAGTCCATGCATGTGATAATAGGTTGTAGTATGTGGGGTTAATGAACCATTTTGGTTAGTGTCTTGTTGAATTAGCTGAGGGAGGAATGGATTACCATTGAAGAGCTTTGTAGTCTATTTTGCATACTAGGTGTTTGACAAAATTTTTAAGAGAGTTACACCATGGAAATCCTTCTAATTATTAACCGATTATCGCTACCTTCCTATAGATTGTTATTGCTAGAAGTATTGGGGCATTGTAGTAACTTAAGGAAAGCTCGGGCAAGGTATGTTGGCTAAACTTCTCTTTTAGAATCGGATTCCATAATGGCCCCGTAAGTTTCATGTGTGGTTGATCCAAGTTTCTAGTTCCCATGTTCCGAGTTATTCCTTATAAATTTTATAATTCCGAGTAAGCTTGTGTTAAAAGATATGTACCACAAATGTGTACCGAATGCTCCTATCGTATTGTGCTCTCCTTCGGGAATGTATCAAAACGTGACCAATGTGTCGGAATATTATGATTTCAATCATGTTTTATTGCAAGTTATTATGCCAAGTTGTTGTCACGACCCAAAATCCTAACATGTCGTGATGGCGCCTATCGTGGTACTAGGCAAGCCGACATTTATGAAATAACTCCAACACTTAATAGAAAAGGGTTTTAAATAGTTTAAATGATGACAACTTCTCATAAACAATATAGAAAATCCCAAAATACAACACGAAACATCCCAACATCGGGGTGTCAATAAGTACATGAGCGTTTATACATCACAAGTCTGGAAAATACTGTCTAATATAGTCTAAAACCAAATACAATAAGTGAAAAGATAGGGAAAGAGAAACATGGTCTGCGAAACACCGGCAACTACCTCGAAATCTCCAGAAGACCAACTGTGCACGGAAATCAACACCCACTATGTCCGGGAACACCTGGATCTGCACACGAAGTGCAGGGTATAGTATGAGTATAACCAACTCAGCAAGTAACAATACTAAATAAAGAACTGAAAGTAGTGACGAGCTTTACAGTTATAGTTCAATTACAGTGATTTTAACATGGGAGGTAGGAATGCTTTCAAGTTCAACAATTAAGGCCAAAATAGTAATTTCATGTCAAGTTCAACTGAAACAGAGTGTAATATCCTTCAGAAATTATCAAGACAGTGATATATGGCAGCTAAATGCAACAAGTATGAAATCAAATGCATCCTCTCATGGCCACAGTCACTCATCCCTCCCATTCACTCAGCACTCGGCACTCGCACTCAGTAGGTACATGCGCCCACTGGGGGTGTATGCAGACTCCGGAGGGGCTCCTTCCGCCCAAATTCTATAATCCGCACGGACAACTCATGTGTTGCACGGACAACTCACGTGCCATAATATAATATCTAGATCCGTACGGACAACTCACATGTTGCACGGACAACTCACGTGCTATAGTATAATATCTGAATCCGCACGCACGACTCGTGTTGCACGGACAACTCACATACTATAGTATAATGCCTCACAATCAGGCCCTCGGCATCACTCATTCATCAACCTCTCCAGTCTCTCGGGCTCTCAAAAATCATAATAAGCAGCCCAGATAGCAATGATATGATGCATAAAAAATGAACAATAGAGACTGAGATGTAATATACAAATAAACTGTGATTGAGTACAAACAACAATTTAGCAGATAATTCAATATGTATATGACCTTTGTAGGTCCCTACAATGCCAACACGTAGTCTAAACATGATTTGTGGTTCAATTTCTCTAATACATGGAGAATGTACAGATAACAACAGATTATACAACTACACGGCTCTACGGAATTTGGCCAAGTCACAATTCCTACGGTGCACGCCTACACGCCCGTCACCTAGCATGTGTGTCACCTCAAAACCAAATACATGACACGTAATACGGGGTTTCGTACCCTCATAACCAAATTTAAAAATATTACTTACCTCAATCCGAGTAAATCTCAACTCCAATACATCCTTGCCTCACGAAATAGCCTCTGAATGCCTCGAATCTAACAATAAACAATGTGATGCAATCAACACGGGCTAAAAGAATCAATTTCACTAGAATATATGAAGATATTAATCAAAATCCAAAATCAGCTCAAAGCCGGCCCCCGGGCCCACATCACAAAATCCGACAAAAGTCACAAAACCCGAAAGCCCATTCAACAACGAGTCTAACCATACCAAATTTATCAAAATCTGATACCAAATCGTCACCCAAATCCTCAAATCAAACCCTCCAAATCCCTAGCCTCAAACCCCAAATTTACACCTTAAATACACACGAACTAGGGGAAACATCAATGGGGAAACAAGATTGTTGATCAAAAACGAGCACAAGGGACTTACCTCAAGAATCCCCTCGAAAATCCTCTCTAAAATCGCTTTAGACCGAACTCAAAATATTTGAAATGGAGACAAATCGCGAACCCTTGTATTTTTAACTCTGCCCAGCTAAACCGCTTCTGCGGTTAGCCGCATATATGACCACTCATGCTTCTGCGGATCGAGTCCACTTCTGCGGACATGCTTCTGCGAGGGGCTGTCCGCTTCTGCGAAGCTGCCTCACCAAGCGCCCTTGCGCTTCTATTATCAAATGCTCGCAGGTGCGGGACCGCTTCTGCGGTCCACCTATCGCTTCTGCGATCACATCCCCAACCACTCCAAGCCACATTTGCGATAGAGAGCTCACTTATGTGAGCTCACACCTGCGATAAGACTTCTGCAGGTGCGATTACAGCAGCAACTTCCAACTTCAGTAATTCTCTAAGTTCCAAACTTGATTCGTTAACCACCCGAAATCAACTCGAGGCCTCCGGGATCTCAACCAAACATACCAACAAGTTCTAAAATACGTTACGAACTTAGTCGAGCCCTCAAATCATATCAAATAACTTCAAAACCATGAATCGTACCCCAAATCAAGCCTATTGAAATATAAACTTCCAATTTTTACAAACGATGCCGAAACCTATCAAAACACGTCCAATTGACCCCACATTTTGCACGCAAGTCACCCTTGACATTACGAACCTACTCCAACCTCCGGAATCAGAATCCGACCCCGATATCAAAAAGTCTACTCCCGGTCAAACTTTCCAAAAATTTCAACTTTCGCCATTTCAAACCTAATTCCACTACGGACCTCCAAACCATAATCTGGACACGCTCATAAGTCCAAAATCACCTAGCAGAGCTAAAGGAACCATCAAAACTCCATTCCAGAGTCATTTACTCAAAGATCAACATCAGATCAATTATTTCAACTTAAGTTTTCAACCTTGAGACTAAGTATCTCATTTCATTCTGAAATCTCACCTGACCTGAACCAACTAGCGCGGCAAGTCACATAGCATCTATAAGGTATAAAATGAGCAGTAAATAGGGGAACGGGGCTACAACTCTCAAAACGACCAGTTGGGTCGTTATAGTTGTGGAAGAAAACTCAATGTGCTAAGACTTTTATTGTTCATATACATATCAAATCTCGATTTCCAAGTGTACTTATTATTGATAAACTATGACTAAGTTCGGAAGTGGAAGAAGTAAGAGTGAGATATAAAATGTGACCATGGTTGTTGTAACTAGAGCACTTGAATCGAATTTGTGTTTCAATTGTAAATCACCATGCTCTCCTTTATAAGTAATTCCAATGTGACTCGAGTTCTTACCTACTCACGAGATGAAATTGTGCATTGCCCTTTTGGGAAAAAATATTTCAAAAATAAATGAAGTATCAATCGTTTATGATTTTAACGTGTATTTCTATTGCTGGTCAGTTTGCCCCATTCTTTGGGAAGAAACCTATTGTGTCTAAAGTTTTCATTACTAATGAACTTGAAGTTATGACTTTTGGAATATTCAATATGTTAATGTTTGTTATAATGATCCCTGAAAGTAAATAAATAAAAATGTGGAATAAGAAATACGGCCAACGTTCCATAAATGAAGAATCATAAGTATAGCTAAGAGAGCCAAGGAAATAATGATGTTGTAAATGATTGAAAGTACTAATGAAGATATTTATAGTATAAAAGATAATGAGGTGAATATAACATATGTTTGTACTTTTGTTTCCCTTGTGTGCAAAACAAAATATTTTTGGGAGTATCATTAGCAAACCGAGGAAGAGTGGGTCGTAAGGCCCACACCCGAAACTACATATGCCGGTGTAGGAGTGGATTGTGATTATTCCCTTTATTTGGGATGAGATTGAAATATTGATGTGATTGTGATTATTCCCCTTAATTGGGATGAGATTGTTGATAGCCCTAGATTTAATGTCGACTCACATGGCATATGTTGGGAGACGACCTAGCCGGTCGGGTGATGGTCGGATGCCATGTTGCGCACATGGTAGTACTACTCTTGGTAACACCATTTTTTCCGCATCACATGTCAAATCACATTGTTCGTGGGGAGATGGCCTAGCCGATCGGGCGTGATCGGACTCCGTGCTAAAAATATTATGGTATATCAGTGCTAATGATCTCCCAACCAAAAATATATATTATTTTTGTATTTTGAAAATTATTATGTTTTAATTGGGCATCTAGATATTGTTGATTGTGACTTGTTGTTTCTTTGGTTTTCCCTTTCTTATATTGGCAATCTATTTTGAAAGAGGATATTTAGCTTTACATACTAGTACTATTCCATATGTACTAACGTCCCTTTTGCTGAGGGCGCTGCATCTTCAGTGGATGTAGGTGGTACGACAGCGGGCGGTTTTGATCCTCATTAGTAGTTACTCTCTGTTCTGTAGATTTTGGTGAGCCCTACTATGTTCCGGGCTTCATGTCATTTGATGTTGTACTTTATGTTTTGAGGTATAGCCAGGCCTTATCACCGGCACTTCCATTCTTCACTTCTGTTGTACTTAGAGGCTCCGTAGACAGGTTGTGGGTGGTATTTAATGTTGGGAATTAAACTAGTAAGTGTCGGTATTTGGGCAAACATGTTTTTCATCATATCTATAAACTTGTAATATTTTGAAATTCATAAATAAATATCATTTAGTAATGGAAAAAGAATATGGAACATTTGACGCTTCTCATGTCTATCTCTTGTACTGATTCTTATATTGTTAATGGGCAAGGTTGGGTAGAAGGCATCTAGTAAGCTTGCTTAACCAGGGTATCTCAGTTGAGTGCCAGTCACGCTCCCCGAGGTCGAGGCGTGACACAATCCCAAGTATAATAGGACCACGGATCCAAATGAGCATGTAACCTCCTATACATGCTCGATCAAATGGAATGACTTGGAAGACGACGAAATCGAGTCGGTGTTGGTGAAAAAATTTGGGAAAATCTTTTCCAAGGGAGCAATGATATGGTATCACAATTTGCCTCTGAATTCTATAGACTCGTTTGCTATGCTTGCAGATGATTTCGTAAAGGCCCATGCCGGTGCCATCAAGGTCGAGATGAGAAAGTCATACCTTTTCAAGGTCAAAATGAGGGATAATGAGATGCTTAGGGAGTTCGTGTCAAGGTTCCCTATGGAACAGATGGATTTGCCACCGGTTGTGGATGATTAGGCCGTTAAGGCATTTACTCAAGGTCCCAACCCCCAAAGTTTCATGGGCTCTCAACAACTAAAGCAAAACTTGATGGAGTACACGGCGGTCACTTAGGCCGACGTTCACAACAGGTATCAATCGAAGATCAGAATCGAGGACGACCACCTCGGTACCCCTTCAGGGTCTGTTTACCCTATCAGAACCGATGAAAGGTCTAAGAGAATCATCGATGATCAAGACCCGAGGCCGATCCGAGATCGATACCAGCCATACGACACGGATCAGAGGGGAAATCGATCCGGACAACACCCGATAAGGAACGACAAGAGAAATGATCGAGGACTGAGCAACAAAGGCCTGATGAGCAAGAGCGGGTTTGACAGGTTGCTTGGGAGTAAGGAGGCACAAAGATTATCGGAGTATAATTTCAACGTGGACGCTGCAAGTATAGTGTCAGCCATAGGGCACATCAAAGAGACTAAGTGGCTAAGACCATTGCAGTCTGACCCTGCCTAGAGAGATCCTAGTTTGGTGTGTAAGTACCACGGTACTCACGGTCATATGACCGAAGATTGCGACAGCTAAGAGAAGCAGTAGCTTAATTGTTCAACAATGGGCACCTTCGAGAATTCCTAAGCAAGTGATCCAAAAATCACTTCAAAAATAGGGACGCCAACAAACAGGTTGAACAAGAGAAGCCTCAGCACGTAATCAACATGATCATTAGGGGAGTTGATGTCCGCCAAGGTCTGATGATAAAATGCACCAAAGTTTCTATCACGAGAGTAAAACGCACTCTGGATTACGTCCTGGAAGGAGCTATCTTGTTTAGCAATGAAGACGCCGAGGGCATCGTGCAGTCTCACAACGATGCACTAGTAATATCCGTACTTACCAATAAATCTCAGGTTAAATGTGTGTTGATTGATAGAGGTATCTCAGCCAACATCATCAGATCGAGGGTCGTAGAGCAACTGGGGTTGCAAGATCAAATCGTACCGGCGGTCTGGTTATTGAACGAATTCAACAGGGCGTACAAGACCACAAAAGGTGAGATAAATTCACCAGTAAACACCGTCGGGACCACCCAAGAAACAAAGTTCTACGTGATCGAAGGGGGTATGAGGTACAACGCCTTGTTCAGAAGGCCATGGGTTCACAACATGATAGCGGTGCCTTCGATTTTACACCAGGTGCTAAAATGTCCCACTCTGGGAGGAGTCAAAACAATCTACGGAGAACAGCCGGCCGCAAAGGAAATGTTCGTTGTCGATGAAGTAATCTTCGTGCCTGCGGTTTAAATATAAAAAGGCGGAGAACCGACCAAAGAAGAAGAAACTAAATAGCAATCAATGATACCAGCCTCAGCCGAGCCGTAAAAACAGAAGGAGCAAGGAGCTGATGATGAGGATGATTAAAGTGTCCCGAGATCATTCATAGAACCCGATGACACTAACGCCACCAAATCGATGATCGAGGAGTTTCAGCAAGTTATATTGATCTAGAACCTACCGGATCAAAAGGTATACCTAGGCATAGGATTAACCTCCAAGCTCAGGAAAAAACTTATTGATTTTCTTAAAGCTAACGCCGATTGGTTCGCTTGGTCCCATCTAGGCATGACAGGGATTCTACCAGAGGTGACCACTCACAAATTAAGCTTGAATCCGAAGTTCCATTCGGTCAAGCAGAAGAGAAGGCCATAGTCCAAGATTAAACACACATTCATTAAGGATGAGGTATCCAAACTTCTGAAAATAGGTTCTATCCGGGAAGTTAAATACTCGGATTGGTTAGCTAACGTAGTAGTCGTACCTAAAAAAGGAAATAAACTTCGGATGTGTGTAGATTATAAGAATCTAAACAAGGCATGTCTGAAGGACTCTTTCCCTTTGCCTAACATCGATCGAATGATCGACGTTACGGCCGGACACGAGATACTGAGTTTTCTCGATGCATATTCCGGGTACAACCAAATTCGGATAGACCCGAGCAATCAAGAAAAGGCCTCTTTCATAACCAAATTCAGCACCTACTATTATAACGTAATGCCATTCGGGTTAAAGGACGTCGGTGCCATATACCAACGCCTAGTCAACCGGATGTTCGAAGAACAAATAGGGAAATCAATGGAAGTTTATACTAATGATATATTGGTTAAGTCCTTGCGAGTAGAGGACCATTTGAAATATTTGCAAGAAACCTTCGACATATTGAGGAAGTACAACATGAAGCTAAAACTGGAGAAATGTGCATTTGGGGTCAGCTCGGGCAAGTTTCTCGGATTCATGGTATCCAACGGGGAATAGAGATCAACCCGGATAAAATAAAAGACATAGAGGACATCACCGTATTCGATAATGTCAAGGAAGTATAACTACTGATCGGGCAGATGCCCCGTTGGGCCGGTTCATTTCGAGATCGTCGGATAAATGCCGTCGGTTCTTCTCACTATTGAAAAAGAAGAGCAACTTCCCTGAGACCCCGGAATGCCAGCAAGCTTTAGAAGAACTCAAGCGATACCTATCGAGCCTCTCCTCTTGCTGCACACTCCGAAGGTGGACGAACAATTGTACTTTTACTTGGCGGTTTTCGAGGTGGCGGTAAGTGGTGTCCTGGTCCGGGAAGAAGAAGGTACACAATTTCCTATTTATTATGTTAGTAGAACCCTAGGCGATGCCAAAACAAGGTATCCTCACCTAGAAAAAATAGCGTTCGCCTTAATAATTGCTTCTCGAAAATTAAAATCGTACTTTCAATGCCACCCTATATGTATCGTGACCTCTTAACCGCTGAGGAATGTCATGTATAAGCCCGAGCTCTCGGGACGGCTGGCTAAATGGGTTGCTGAAATTAGCGGATATGATATCGAGTACAAACCCCACACTGCCATAAAATTACAGACTTTGATAGACTTTGTGTCCGACTTTACGCTGGCCTTGATACTCGAGGTTGAGAGGGAATTACTACTCACTTCGGGGACTATCTCGGGGATCTGGACCCTATTCACAGACGGTGCCTCCAACGCGAAAGGGGTCCGGGCTTGGTATCGTATTAAAACCACTTGCGGGTAACGTAATTAGATAGTCCATTAGAATTGTAAAATTGATTAACAACGAAACCGAGTATGAATCTATGATTGCAGGTCTAGAATTGGCTAAGAATCTAGCGGATGAAGAGATCGAGGCCAAATGTGACTCCCTTCTTGTTGTAAATCAAACTAATTGGAAGTTCAAAGTAAAGGAGTAACGGAGGTACTTGGATAAGTTGCAGGTGACCTTGCACCAATTCAAAGAATGGACTCTACAACACATACCTCAGGATCAAAATAGCGAGGACGACGCACTGGTCAATCTGGGGTCGTCTGTCGACTCCAATGAATTTGACTCGGGGGTAGTGGTACAACTTTGAACTCGGTGGTAGAAGAAGGTCATGCTGAGGTAAACTCGACAAGTTTGACTTGGGATTGGAGAACCAAATACATAAACTACCTGAAGGCAGAAAAATTGCTATCGGATCCCAAAGAATCAAAAGCCTTGCGCACTAAGCTGCCAGGTTCAGCTTGGTCGAGGGGAAATTGTTTAGAAGATCCTTCTTTGGCCGCTAGCTAGGTGCTTGGGTCCGGGAGAGACTGTATACGCTATGAGAGAGGTAATCAGAGCCGAGGGAACTTGCGGGAACCACTTGGAGGCAAAATCCCTGGTTCGTAATTTAATCAGAGTCGGTTACTACTGGAATGAAATGGAGAAAGATGCGAAAGACTCCGCACTGAAATACAACGAGTGTCAAAGACATGCCCCAATGATTAATCAACCGGGAGAGATGATTCATTCGGTCCTGTCGTCATGGCCGTTTATGAAATGGGGGATGAACATCGTCGGTCCCCTGCCATGGGCGTCCGATAAAGCCCAATATATACTACTCATGACCGATTATTTTTTTAAGTGGGTACAAACTCATGTGTTCGAGAAGGTCCAAGAGAAAGAGTTCATCGACTTCATCTGGGATCACATAATATGTCAATTTGGGATACCGACCAAGATCGTTTGTAACAACAGAAAATAATTCATCGGCAGCAAGGTAAGTAAGTTTTTCGAAGACCACAAAATCAAAAAGATATTATCAAAACCTTACCACAATAGTAGGAACGGACAAGCGGAGTCAACAAACAAAACTATACTCCCAAACTTAAAAACGATACTGACCGATTCGAAAGGAAAATGAAAGAAAATCTTGCCCGAAGTCTTGTAGGCATACCGAACGACTTCGAAGTTGAGTACTAGAGCGACATCGTTCTCTCTAGTCTACGACACGGAAGCCTTAATCCCGGTCGAGGTGGGTGAACCGACCCTCATGTTCCAGTATGCTACTGAAATGTCAAACGACGAGGCCATGACTACGAGTATGGACTATTTTAATAAGAGAAGGGAAGTCGCCCTGGTTCGGTTGGCCGCCCAAAAGCAGCGAGTGGGGAGGTACCACAACCGAAGAGCTAACCTTCGACATTTTCAAGTCGGGGACTTGGTGTTAAGGAAAGTAACGCTACACATCAAGAACCCCAAATGACGGGAAACTAGGCCCAAACTGGGAAGGACCATATAGAGTTGTCCGAATAACCGGGAAAGGTTCATATAAACTCGAGTCGGGAAATGGTGTACAAATACCTAACAACTAGAATATGGCATATTTAAAGAGGTAATATTGCTAAGGTACGAGGACAATTCCCTTTTGAAATTTGTTATATTACGGACTAACTTATGCAGGTACTCGAACGAGGTCAAATATGACTATTAGGTTCGAAAGCACGTGTTGCACTCTTTTTCCCTTGAATCATTTTTTTTCGAAATGGGTTTTACAGCAAGGGTTTTAAAGAGGTAACAGTAAAAGATATCTTACTTTCGAAGGCCGTCCTAATGCCGGAGTTGCTGATCACCTACACCGGACCAAAAGTATTGAGCCCTCACAAGTTCGGCCATAAATATTATGGGCCATTACCCCCTAAGTTAGGATCCTTAGAAGGTGTTCTTACTTAATATTAAAATCCAAGGCTTGGTAGTTAGGATTCGTTGTAAGGGTCAAACGGTCAAATGAACTGTACCCATGTAGCCCACTTTTGCCATGGCACAAGGCTTATGCGCCTCCGATTATGTACTCTACATACAAAGCCATGAAAGAAATTGGCCCTTTATATTTTATCACTACGCATTTTGCACCATCGATACATTCATTGAATTACTTAGAACAAATAATGGATCCTAAATCCTAGAGCCCACGGGCTACCCCGACTTGGGGAATGTCGTCTGATAAAAGAAATCGGATGGCCTGGGCTATCGAATCCCAGAAGAACCGAGCCTATTAGGAAGGGCCCTAACATGAAAGGCTACGGTCAACCTAAAATAGCTCGGAGACTTCCAAGTCCTTACTCAAAAAGTAAGGTCGTTGCGTATGTTTAAATCTATTAAAGGGTTACTCTCAGCAAAACAATGTCGTGTATGACTAAAATACTCAAGTATCTTAAAGGCCTTCAGTTTTTATCAAGATTTTGAAGCCACGAACAACTCAGAGTTATTATCGTAACTAGGCCTCATTCGGTCTTCCGGAGAACGGGTAATCCAGATTACGTCCAATTCTATGCTAAGGCATTAATGACGATCCACAAATAAAAAATTACAAACAGATGCTGAAAAGTAAAAGGCACAGTGTTGCCGAAGGGAAATTTTTTATATATATTCCAAAAGGCATTTACAAAGGCACAATAAAATGACCTCAAATAAAACAAATAAGAAATATACAAAAGGAGACAAAAAGGAGATAAGGCATCTCCGCCTAATCTTCAACAGAGCTCGACTCAACATCGGAACCTTCGGGAATTTCGGGCTCGTTTAGCTCCTTTGCCTCGGCCTCGGGCCTCTTCAATCTTGGCCAACAAATCAAACCCCCGGGCATAAATCTCCTCAAGGGTCCCCTTCCGGGATAGACGCTTTAAATACTCAGCCTTTTTTATCAAGCGGGCCTCAACTATTTCCACATCTGTCTTGTATTGGTCCAGCATTTCCTCAACCTCGGAGGAATTAATCAAGGCTACCTCTAACTTGGACTCCAACATAGTATATTCTTGGCCGAGGTCGTCCCCTTCTGAGACGGCTGAATCCAGTTGTGCCCGAAGCTCATCATTTAGCCGACACCACTTGTCAGCCTTATCCTTTTCCACACAGAGCTGGTCATTGATCGACACTAACTCCTATTTTGTATCCTCCTTTTTTCGAGGCTAGAAGGCCAATCCTACTCCTCAGCGTCTCGGTCAAAGTTTTGAGCTTGTTCATCTCAGCCCGGAGCAGGTCAATCAGGTCTATCTTCTCTTGGACCTGCGAGGTTACGTCGTTAGTCACTACGCGTAACCTCTCGTATTTAACCTCAAAGTTCTTTACCTTCTAGACCAGTTCAGCATGCTCCCACTTCACGGACAAAGCCTCCTTTTGATATTTTTCCAGCTCGGCTCAAAGAATAGGGAAATCCTTGAGAGCCTCGTCTTTTTGCTCGTTGAGAACCATGTACATGTCCTTCTGCCGGACTTGCTCCTTGAGCTCGAACTTGAGCTGGATGACTTCCATCCGAGATCGATGAAAGCTTTCATAGTGGAGCAGCAAAGCCTGAAAAACAAAACGGTAAGATCATGAGGACATGATGAAGTTAAATAAGATGTGCGAGGGCACAAGGAAAGGGAAACGTACCTGATTCAGTCCCTGTTGTGCCTCGTTGAAGAGGCTCTAGGTGCTCACTTCGTTCATTTTCGCATGTCCTCTCCGGTCACCAGGCAGCGAAGATAGATGGTCATGCCTATCAGAGCGGACAACACCTAGGTGTCCACCAGGATAGTAAACACAACCGTTCTTTTATGATCGGGATCCACGCTCGAAGCACAGAACTACATCACCAGCTTCGGGCTCGAGCTACGCTCACCTGCCCCCAACAACATGTCCTTTTTCGGGATCTCCAGGTG
This sequence comes from Nicotiana otophora, assembly GCA_000715115.1. Taxonomy (NCBI): domain Eukaryota; kingdom Viridiplantae; phylum Streptophyta; class Magnoliopsida; order Solanales; family Solanaceae; genus Nicotiana; species Nicotiana otophora. The sequence continues at coordinate 29,462 of AWOL01S0006733.1, read as the reverse complement.
ACTAAGCCCAAAATAATCCTCCAACGTGCCCATGTCCACATCATCAAAGAACATATTGAGGGTTTCGTCTGTGGCTCGTGCCATCTCATTTGGCTTTTCCTTGATGACCTGAGCCTCGTCGAATAAAGACTTTATATGGGACAGCGATTCTGTGATGTCGACGACACTGGGAACTTCCCTCAGAGCAGGGATGTCTTCTCGGGAGACCGTAGCCTCGGATTTTCCCTCGGGCTCCCGGGATAAATAGGGGTCGCTCTCTCATCCACCTTCTTCGGTTTCCGCCTATTCTTCCTCATCAATGGCCGACGAACTCTAGATCGTCATCTTCAGGGTAATCCCTGAGCCGGTGGGAGTCAGAGTCAGGTACCATGGCCCGGGTACTCTTCTTGCTGCTTTTACGACCCTAAATTGTTACTCTCTTTTTCTAAGCTTTGGCGTCCGGGGAATTCGAAGATTTTCTCTTTTTTCTCTTTTTCTCCTCCTGCGCAGCAGCTCTAGGTTGTTCCGAAGCGGGGGGTTTATCAAGTGAGGATGGAGCCCCATCCTCGTCAAACGGTTGAAGCTTAGTGGTCTTGGGCAAACCTATGAAAGAAACATAACTTAGTGGAAATAAGGGTTGAGTATGAAAGTAGACTTGTTCGAGAGGAGCACTTACCATGGAAATGGGCCTCCTACTTGCCCTTTGAGAGGTTGCGCCACTCGCGCTCAAAGTATGACAGGTATTTGCAGATCCCCTCGACCCACTCTTTGAAGCGAGGGACTGAGTTGGAAACTCTGGAAACCGATGCACGATAGTAGAAACATGCAATAAAAAAAGAACAAAAGAAATTCCCAAGTATTCAGAAGGAAAATAAACTTACGGGCTGAGTTCCACTCTTTAAGGAATGGCTAGCATTCGGAGTGAATAAGATCTTTTATTTTTACCCGAATAAATCTCCCCTACCTTCCTTGATCCTGATCTTCATTAGTGATCGAAAAGAGAGCTTTACTTGCCCGACGAACGAGCTTGATTAGCCCCCCTCGAAAAGCTCGGGTACTGTAGAGAAGAAGCAGGTGGGCGATGGTGAATTGAGGTACTTCGGTGTTATTGACAAAATGGCGGAGGAGGATAACGATCCTCCAAAAGGACAAGTGAACCTGTCCGAGGCAGACCTCGTACCTTTTGCAAAAGCTAAGGCTTATGGGATCCACTGGGGAAAGTGTGAAGGGGTAAGTGTAAACACTTAGGTACCCCTCCACATGAGTAGTAATTTCCTCATAGGGACCGGGGACGACTACTTGTTTGCCCTCCCAATTGTAACCCTCCCGAACTATAGGGAGTGTATCCTAGATAATGGAGCACATGTACCTCCATACACCCCTGCCTCCGTCTTGTTAACTGGAAGCTATTTCGATCTTGAAGTCATTCTCAATGCAGCAGCCTCCAGGGATGAAGCTCTTTAGGGGAGGTTCCGGAGCCACCTTAAGCATGGCTACCTCAGCATCTGTGGCCGGTTTAGAAATTAAAGGGACGGTCTGTTGAGGCACATATTTCAAAGTCTTCACCATCGAATACTGGGAAATATGAAGGTTTGAAGGTGGGGATGAAGATTTGAAGATAAGGATGAAGGTATGAAGGTTAGATTTGAAGATTTAAACATGGAGTATGAAGATTTGAAGATGGGAAGATGAAAATATGAAGATCTAGGAAACAATGTATGAAGGTTTAAAGGGGTTAAGAATAAGTGAAGAGTTCGAGGGTAAATTAAGGAGCTCTGGAATCGGAAAGTAAAAAAGTAAAAAAGGGACCGAAACTTTTATATAGAAGGGGTAATCAATGGGTGATGTTTCGCATTCATGGACAATTAACCGGCGACTGACACGTGTCCGGCGTAATAATAACGCAACTGATGGGACGTTTCACTGACCCGTCAACTCGGTTATAGCGTACGAGAGAAGGAATCAGGGTTAACTCATCGCTTCGATAAATCTACTCTCCGAAAAGCGTGGGGATTATCTGTGTACGGGTAAAATCGGGGGCAAAAGTTTTTCCCGATAAGGAAACAAAAGGGAAGCATGACCCGACGCGACTATAAGCAAGACTGAAGGACCCCTCATATCGGAACCCAGAAGGAATGAACGGTGTATGAGGGATTGGGCGCGGTAAAATAATGGACCCAAACCAAGTAAAGTTTTTACACCACGAAAAATGCGGGAACGGTTAGGCATGACAAGTAGGGAGCCGTAATTTTTGCCATCAATCGGATATTAAGGCTCGAATCCCGTCCGACATTGGCTACGGATCGACATTTACCGGAAAAAGAAAATTTTTACCTTATTTAGACTTGTACTAAGACTGAAATTCCCCTACTATATAAAGGAAAAAGTTTGTTTTATTTTGACACATTGTGACACTCAAATCAAAGCAATAAAAGTTTATTTTTATCTTCTAGCTATTATTGAAAAATGCTCTTCATTTGTTCTCTACTTTATGCGCAACCGAGCTCATATCGAGGGTCTGATCGAGGTCAAATTTCACTGTTCAACCTAAGATCAGGCTTGATAACACATTACTATTGGTTTGGTCTTTTATTTTATCTTTATCTTAATTACTTGTTGTTCTTAGATCATTCGTATTTAATTAAATCAGATATCATTTAAATCGCGTACAAATATAATTATTACTCATTTTTTAGGATAAACAAAGAAGTCTAAGGAATACTTAATATCCCTCGATGATCGAATAACAAGATTTAATATGATTTATTGATAACCTAGAGTTTGTGAATAATATGTTATAATAAGTTAAATTATATTAGTGATATAAAAAAGAAAATTTTACCTCTTATAGCAAACTATTGCACCCTATTTATTATAAACCAAAATAATTTCAAAATATTATTACTTATAGCTATTTTTTTCTATTCTATAGAAAAATGAGTATTTATTTTATACCCTACAATTGAGGCGTGAAATATCTCTCTTCCTTCTCTCTCTATCAGCAAGATTTTCAATCCTCTCTCTTATCCCTCAAATCTGTCCATGTCATAAAACTCCAACTTCGGCTGAAGAAATGAATATATATCAAACTCTGCCTCTTGAGATAAAGGAGAAGTAATACATACTAGTACTCCTAATAGAAGCAGAAGGAGAGAAAGACGGAGAAGCAACAACAGAAAAAGATGAAAAATCAAGCAAACCCCATCGCCGATCCACAAGAGAAGCACTCGTCAACACATTCTGTGAAATCACTTATGCTTCCAAACCCGAAGCCCTTTTCTTCCTCGAAAGCCACAACTTTGATTTGGATTTCGCCGGCTCCACTTTAACTTCTACTCTTCTTTGCTTTTTAGTCACATACAATGATACAAATACATTATATTTTGTACAAATACACTCAAATACACTGTATTGTTATATAAATACATTATTTGTTCGCATGTATTTATGTATTCCGAAGGTCTGTATTTTTTTAATACAACTGAATATCACTATCTTTTGTATTTTTTTATTGTTTGAATACATTCGAATTGAATACGGTGAATTGAATACAATGTATAATAATGAATAATGAATATTTGTGAATTGAATACAATGTATACAGTTGAATTGAATAGAACGGTATACACATTATTTCTTGATTACCTCAATGTATTTATAAATACAGTCGCGCGAATACATGGAATACAATACAGTAGCAGCGAAAGTTTTTTAGAATTGATTTTGTTGAGTTAAATTTTGAGTGATACACACTAATAGATCTTGTTTCCGTTATTAAACAACTGGATTTTCCTATTTTTTAGGCGATTTTTGCTACTTATTCATAATACAGTAGCGCGAATACAGCGAATACAGTCATGTATAACTGGATTACCCTGTTTTTAGGCGATTTCCGCTATTTTATTCAAGAATATAGTAGAGCGAATACAACAAATACAGCCGCGTAACAACTGAATAGTAGCTATAGGAAGTAATTGTGTATATGATAGCTATAGGAAGTTAATAACCACTAAAAAATAGTAGTTTCTGAAAATTCCTCTATAAAAAATCCATATATGCCACGAGCTTCCCCGTGCCCTAAAAGGAGATTTAAAAATAAAAAAATAAAAATGTAATGTATATTTGATTAAAATAGAGTTATATATATATATATATATATATATATATATATATATATATATATATATATATATACACATATATATATATATATATATATATACATGTTAGTTGCTAGTCTTAATGTACGCGCGTGTACCTCGTCTCAATGCATAATTATTTTTAAGATTCTCATAAATATAATACTAAAAATTGTATTCAAATAATAAAATATAAATATAAGCTCCTAAAACTGATGAACGTTGATCCTAAATAGCTATCTCAATAAAGGAAGAAATTTTATTCCATAGAATTCCTCAATCACCATTCAATATATTCACCTTAAAATTTATTCCAATTTTATATTTTTAACAGTTTAATTTCACTAGTTGTCAATGTTGCCTTTTTACTTTCAGCAAGAACACAAAGCTCTTGAATATTTAAGTCCTTTTCTAAAAATACTTTTGAAAAATGGTTCTCAAGTTCATTAGAGAAGATACAAACATGATCGGCTATATTTTTATTACGATTCTTCAAAGAGTTGTCAGATAATACAAATTGAAAAATTAAATCTTTTAATCTTTCTAAAATTTGTGAATGAAGATCATTTGTTGGAATAAATGTGAAAATCAAATAATTATAACTTATTTAGAATGTGTTTTCTCTTATACTATTTCATCCTTGTTGCTTCAAATTAGTATTATTAATAACACGAGTTTTAGTACTATAAAGAGTTTTATCAACTTGAAATAAATTAATTCTATTTATATGATTAATTTAAATTGGATTCTTCGTCTAAGAAATTAATTTAAAAACTTAATACTATTTTGTTATTAAAGGAAATATTATTTTATTGTTATTAAAGGAAATAATTTATTTTTTGTTACTCAATCTTAATATTTAGCTCGTCCTTTAAATATTTAATTGTAGTCATAATTTTATTTACTAATAGTTATATTTTGAAAGGGTAAAACAATCTTTCTCACGTTTTATTTTTGGACCTTTGTGTTTAGAGAATTATTTGTGTTATTGGCTTTTACAAACCATGTCTTCTCTCTCTCTTATACATTCTTAAATATTTTATTGTTTAATTGTTTTAATTATTGTGTGTAGTTTTCAAATGTCATAAAATACAGATGAATTGAAAAATATTAATTTGGTACAAGATTAAAAATCATAAATGGAAAAACAACACGTTTGGTTTATACTATACTTTTTCTTCCAATATTTTGATATATAATTCTTGAATGCGTACTAAATTAATCAACGTGTTTTACCAAAATAAAATTTGTTTAATCTAAAATTGTTATGTTATTAAAATTAAAGAAGGCAACCTAAAACTCAGATTACAACGCAAATTAAACCTAACTATAGACGGAAGAAAGTTAAGCTAAACAAATTACAATGCAAATTAATTGTGAAGTAAAAAATACGTTTAAGCAAAATATTTCTAAATATTAAGAGTTCTAATATAATTTAAATAAGGACAGATTTAATAATTTAAATTTTAGTTGATTTTAAAGTACTAAATATTAGAAAAACAAAGAAAGATATAAAAAATGATCAAATGACTATTCTATCCAGTGTGAACTCTATTTTAAAGGGGTAAAAAAAGACGAACGACATTTCGCTAAGGGTATTCTACTTTTAATATAGTACTAGTCTTAGGATACGTGCATTGCTGTAACGACCCGGCCGGTCGTTTTGAGAATTTAAGTCTCGTTCGACGGCATAAGGTCTTGAGCAGCTTTGTATTATGTGTATTGACTTGCGTGCGTGATTGAGTCCAGTTACCGGATGATTCGGAATTATATCGGAAGAAGGATTCTAGTTTGGGAAGCTTAAGCGGAGAGAGTTGATCGGAATTAGACTTTTGTGCATATAACTCCGGAATGGGTTTTGGATGATTTCAACAGCTTCGTATGGTGATTTTGGACTTAGGTGTACGTCCGAATTTGGATTTGGAGGTCTGTAGGGTGATTTGAAACATTTCCGCGAAAGTTGGAAAATTTAAAGTTTGGAAGGTAGAGAGGTTTGACCAATAGTTGACTTTAGTGATATCGGGATCGGAATGCGATTCCGAGAGTTGGAACAACTCCGTTATGTCATTTGGGACTTGCCTGCAAAATTTGTTGTCATTCCGGATTGATTTGATAGGTTTCGGCGCGAGTTTTAGAAGTTGCAAGATTAGAAAGTTCATAAGTTCGATTCATGGTGCGGTTCATAGTTTCGACATTGTTTGATGTGATTTGAGACCTCGAGCGAGTCCGTATTAAATTATGGAACTTGTTAGTATGTTTAGACGGGGCCTCGGGTGTGTTTCGGATGGGCTACGGGCCATTTTCTTCTATTTTGGAACTGCTGAATCTGTCATCTGGTTTTCTCTTTCGCGTTCGCGTCTGTTCCTCCGCGTTCGCGAAGAGTAATTTTGGAGGAAGGAATATTTGTTCTTTACGTTTGCATGCCTCATTTCGCGATCACGGAAGCCAGCCCTTCCCTTCTTCGCATTCGCGTTCGCGTTCGCGTAGTTATGCCATTCCACTCTTCGTGTTCGCGCACTACTTCACGCGTTCACGAAGAGCAGTCGTTGGACATCAGACATTTCTTCTCTGCGTTCGCGAGCATGTTGTCGCGTTCGCGAAGCACAAACTGGACAACACTCATTTTTCTTCTTCACGAAAGCGATTGTTCTTCCGCGTTCGCGATGCGTAAACACCTGGGCAGCAGAATATATCTTCCAAATCGAGGGTTAGGCCATTTTTATCATATCTTGACTTGTAGATCTCGGCTTTGAGCGATACTTTGTGTGTTTTTCAAGGAAATCGATTGGGTAAGTGTTCTTCACCTAGAATTAATTATATTCGATGATTTTATCTTTATTTTCATCATTTAATTTGTGTTTTGAGTTGAGGAAAATGGAGGTTTTTAAAAAACAATTCAAAATGAAAAATCATGATTTGAATGGTATCGGAATTTGATAATTTTAGTATGGTTGAACTCGAATTGGAATGGGTGTTCGAATTTTATGAAATTTATCGGGTTCCGAGGTGCGGGCCCGGGTGATCGACTTTTGGGTCGATTTTTAGATTTTGATAAAGATTGAGTCTTTATGACCCGGAATAGTTTCTTATGAGTTTTATTTATCCGTTGAAGTTATTTTGGTTAGATTTGAGCCGTCCGGTAGCCATTTCACCGAGAAGTTCATTTTAGAGTATCGATTTGTCTTCTTTGAGGTAAGTATCTTTCCTAACTTCGTGTGGGGGAACTACCCCTTAGAATTTGAGTCTTCTATACTAATTGTAGTTCGTATACGCGAGGTGACGAGTACGTGCTCAGACTTATTTGTGGAAAATTGGTCTTTTAGGGTTCTTAGGCCCTTGTATTCACTTAATATGCAGTTGTTCTTGTTATGATTACGCTTCTTAATTATTAGTTCCACCTCTACCTACTTAATTAGATTTAATTGCTTCATGATTCACTCTTATTGCTTACTTGATTCATATGTGCCTTAACTAAAATTGTTACCTTTCTATTGCCATGTTATCTTTTTCCCTAACTGCTTATCTTTATTTAAAATTATTACTATCTCTTCTGTATTTGTCTAGCCTTAATTGAGGTTATGGTTATCTTTCCGCTGCTACTTAGTTGGATTTGTTGTACCTCTTTCCTAATTGCCCAACCATAAAAGAAGTTAGATATCCTATATTTTAGTCGACTTATCCTTATTTGGAATTATTTGACTTGTGTTAGCTCCCTCGTTGTCGAACTGTATATTGTGGACCGTTGTTATATGGTATTTCCTTTCTTGCTGAGATTTTCCTATTTATGACTAGCATTCCCGATTTGTGGCTACCCTTGTGAATTAGTTCCTCCGTTTCTATGAGTTCTGGAATCTCTGGGTTGACTTATTTGTCGTACCCTTGTATTATTGTCATTGTTGTTGTTTTAGTTATTGTTGTGATGCATGAGGTTTCTGCCATGCGGTTGTTGTTATTGTGATGAACGAGGTTTCTGTCGTGCGAGTGTAATTGGGTTGCATGAGGTTTCTACCGTGCTATTATTACTATTGATATTTGCACATGCGGTGTGACAAGGCGGGATGTGTGTGTGTGTGTGTATATATATATATATGTGGGGGGGGGAGG
>AWOL01S0006733.1:0-21071 GCA_000715115.1 Nicotiana otophora | reverse complement strand
AAGGTGGAAACATTATTATGCACGTGTGGCGAGACAAGGTGGGCATTTACTTTATTATTGCACACGTGGCGAGACAAGGTGGGTTGTGTCAGGGATTGATTTGTGATGACTTGTGATAGCCTGGGGGCATTCTTGTTGTTGATATTTGTATAGTGGTGCACTTACCTGTGTGAGTTCTATCTTGTGGGAAATTGTGGGAAAACATTCTACATGTTGTCCATTTCTTTTCCTATACTTACTAGCTGGCATGAACTATGTTAGGACACTTGCACAAGCATACACGTAGTTAAGAAATCTTATCGGTTAAGAGGTTTTCTTGATATTGTTGAGTATAGATGCACACCCTTGTTTACTTGCCTTCTATGTGAGAATGGCTCTATTTGGCACGTGAGTCGTCAGTGCGGTTATAAATTGTAATGAGAGAATAGGATGCTTAGTGTTAGGGTTCAGGAATTGGGACCCGTAGGTTGTGAATATTCTGAGGTATGGTACCTCGTGGAGGTTATTGGCAAAAACACGGTGTGTAAGCGGTCGTTTTGTTGAGTTCTTATTTTCCTTTCATTTATTTGTGATCACCGAATTTATATCGTGTTTCTGTACATCTACTGTGTCATTATTATGGTATTCTGCAGATCGTTGTTATTTTCCTTTCTTACTGAAATTACCGTATAATTTGCCATTTCGCGTAGTCCTTATGTAGATAACATACTCTGTTGTTCCTATACTTATACTTGTTCAGGTTATTTAGTCCAGTAGGTGTCTTGACTGTACCTCGTCACTACTCCATTGAGGTTAGTCTTGATACTTATTGTGTACCGCCGTGGTGTACTCATACTGCACTTATGCACATTTTTGTGCAGATCCAGGTATTTTCGAAGTGAGTTGATCATTAGCTAGTTGTGCGGATTGTTGTTGTAGAGACTCAAGGTAAACCTACTGCTGCATTCGCAGGCTTCGGATTCACCTTCTGATTTGTATTCACACTGTTTACTTTATTTAAAACAGTCGTATTTAGAAAATTATAGCAAACTCTATAGAGTTTATGACTTGTACTACCGGTTTTGGAAATTGTAAATTATATAGAGATTTCCATTTCAAAAATTGTTAGATGTTATTTAATTATTGTTGTTATTTAGTAAAATTTAGGCTTACCTAGTCCCTAACACTAGGTGCCATCACGATACCCAACGGAGGAAAAGTTGAGCTGTGACAAGTTGGTATCAGAGCTCTTGGTTCATATGTGCTGCGAGTCATAAGCAAGTTTAGTAGAGTCTTGCAGATCGGTACAGAGACGTCTGTACTTATCTTAGAGAGGCTACGGAACTATTAGGATAGTTTCACTTCCTTCATTCCTGTTGTGCGAGTTTATTGATCTCGAAGTGTGAAGCTTTTATCATTCCGTTCTCTCACAGATGGTGAGGACATGAGCTACAGTTACTGATGACACTGTTCCCGGAGCAAATGTTGCTAGGGGCAGAGGCAGAGGCCGAAGAGGAGCAAGCGCCGTAGCTAGAGCATCCACCAGAGCAGCAGTTGAGGAGCCACCAGTAGCTCCGGTTGGGGGACATGTACTGGAGGCGCCTGCTGTTACCCCTGGACTTCAGGAGACCTTAGCACAGTTCCTGAGTATGTTTGGTACATTGACTCAGGCGAGATTGATTCCGGTTGCACCAGCTACTTCACAGACCGGGGGAGGAGCTCGGGCTCCTACCGCCTACACTCCAGAGCAGCGAGTTCACGTTGGTCCGGTTCCAGGTGTCATGGCGACACATCTTGTGGTTCCATTTCAGCCCATGGTTAGGGCAGCAACATCTGAGGAAGAACAGCTTAGACTTGAGAGGTACAAGAAGTACCACCAACCTACCTTCAGTGGATTGGCGACAGATGATGCCCAGGGTTTTCTGGAGGAGTGTCACCGCATTCTCCGTACTATGGGTATTTTGGAGATGAGCGGGGTTGCTTTTACTACATTCCAGCTCAGGGGAGCGGCTTATCAGTGGTGGCGGGCGTATGAGTTGGGTAGCTCGGCCGAGTCAGCTTCACTTTCATGGGTTCAGTTTTCAGAGATGTTCCTGAGAGAGTTTGTACCTCAGTCCCTTCGAGATGCATGGCACACGGAGTTTGAGCAGCTACGCCAGGGCACTATATCAGTGTCAGAGTATGCCGTTAGATTCAGTGATTTGGCCAGACATGCACCTGCTTTGGTCACTATAGTTAGAGCGTGTTCGTAGATTCATTGAGGGGCTCAGGCATGATATTCGGTTCAGCATGGCTCGGTAGTTAAAGACGGATGTTTTATTTTAGCAGGTGGTAGGGATATCTCGCCGAGTGGAGGGCATGTGGGACCAGGAGAGAGAGGACAGGTGAGGCCATGAGAGATAGGTCAGTCGAGATCATGAGAGAAAGGACAGGGAGGCTAGGAGGCCTCGTAGACCGGAGAGATCTACTGGTCTTGATTTTAGAGGTAGGGTACGGCATGGTTTCAGTTTGCACTTCAGGCTTCGCACGGTGTTTCAGGTACTCATGGGTCTCAGAGTACCCGTACTGCACAGTTCCCACTGCCACGTCAGCAGAGAGGTTGCTTTGAGTGTAGAGATACCAGCCATATGGTGAGAGATTGTTCCAGACTCTGGACATATATGTCACAGCGAGGTATTCAGGCGAGTAGAGGGCACCCAAGAGGGGGAGACCCAGCCCGTTGATGTGTTTCATATAGTAGGCGTGAGGCCGCTACGCCAGATGATATCATAAAGGTATGCTTTTGATTTGTTACAGAGGGGCACCATTCGTACTTTGTTTCAGTTCTGCTTATCAGGGTGAGTCCCCTATTTGTTGCTCCACCTATGGGTGCGTTCATGACTTAGTATTCTATATATGTGTTTTCCCCTGTTGGGAGATTCTATGAGTGGTAGCCCATGTCTATCGTTTGGTTTAATCGATTATTGAGAGTTGCGAGGCTAGAAGTGAATTCTGGTTGTCCATTATGGTAGGTTTGATATGATTCCTGAGTAATTTTGGTTACGATTTGTAATTTGATACTCTACCGGGGTGAGAGTTTAGTAAGTGTTGTGATTTTATTGGTAAAATTGAGTTAGTGGAAAATTTTCATTGGTATGATATATATTCGACTTGTGATTCAGAGTTGAGGGTGAGACCCTCGCGATTCCATATGATTTGATATGTTTGAGCCGGGATGTGTGCCGCGGTGGAAGTTATTTCAGGATGATATCTTTGTGATTTGTTCATGTACTTTTATTTTTCCTTGTAAGTTGATTTGTAGGATGGTACTCATAGAGAGAGTTGTGCCTGTCGGGCTTGTTTGATATTTCTCTTATGTGTTTCTCTTTACATATTCAGTCATTTTTTTGTTCTGTGCTTCTTGAGTTTTAGCTTGCGGGGTGTGTGCCCAGTGGTGTTAGTTGTGACTTGTTGATTCGGGTGTATAGTTAAGAGGTCTTCATTTTTCTTGCATCGTTGTTAGTGTTGTGGAGATTTGAAATAAGGTTCTAACGGATATGAGCCTAATTGTCGGTGCTGGTTTTGATTACGGGCAGATATTGTGATCAGAAATGTTATTATGGGCCTATGTGTGGCGTGTCATGTTGAATGGTCGTACCTTGTGGGTGTAGGCATGAGTTGTTGCAGCTAGTTGAGACTGATACCGGGTATGGATTTAGAATCGGGTCTTTTGGAGATGAACGGAAGGTGAGAATTTTGACTCTAAGGCTTATTGATGTTGGTAGAAAGGATAATTAACAGTTGGGATGGTGTCCTGAGGCTTATGTGGATTGGGGTGACGTGGGGTCACCCGTGGGTGTATGTTGGATATGTGCATTCAGTGGTTTGAAGACGTCGGGGCGATTCTTGGCACGTTCGAGGATGAATGTTTGTTTAAGAGGAGAAGGATGTAATGACCCGGTGGGTCGTTTAGAGAATTTAAGTTCTGTTCGACAGCATAAGGTCTTGAGAAGCATCGTATTATGTTTATTGACTTGCGTGCGTGGTCGAGTTCAGTTACCGGATGATTCGGAGTTAAATCGAAAGAAGGATTCTAGCTTTGGAAGCTTAAGCGGTAAGAGTTGACCGCAATTTAACTTTTGTGCAAACAACTACGGAATAGGTTTTGGATGATTTTAACAGCTTCGTATGGTGATTTTGGACTTAGGCGTGCGTCCGAATTTGGATTTGGAGGTCCGTAGGGTGATTTGAAGCATTTTGGCGAAAATTGGAAAATTTGAAGTTTGGAAGGTGGAGAGGTTTGACCAATAGTTGACTTTGGTGATATCGGGGTCGGAATGCGATTCCGAGAGTTGGAGCAGCTCTGTTATGTCATTTGGGACTTGCTTGCAAATTTTGACGCCATTCCGGGTTGATTTGATAGGTTTCGGCGCGAGTTTTAGAAGTTGGAAGATTTGAAAGTTCATAAATTCGATTCATGGTGCGATTCGTAGTTTCGACATTGTTTGATGTGATTTGAGACCTCGAGCGTGTCTGTGTTAGGTTATGGAACTTGTTGGTATGTTTAGACGGGGTCCCGGGGGCTTCGAGTGTGTTTCGGATGGGCTACGGGGCACTTTCTTCTATTTTTGAACTGTTGAATCTGTCATCTGATTTTCTCTTTCGCGTTTGCGTCTGATCCTCCGCGTTCGCGATGAGTAATTTTGGAGGAAGGAATATTTGTTCTTCGCGTTCGCATGCCTCATTTCGTGATCGTGGAAGCCAACCCTTCCCTTCTTCGCATTCGCGTTCACATAGTTATGCCACTCCACTCTTCGCGTTCGCGCACTAGTTCACGTGTTCGCGAAGAGCAGTCGTTGGGCCATCATACATTTCTTCTCCGCATTCGTGAGCATGTTTTCGCGTTCGTGAAGCACAAATTGGACAACGCTAATTTTTCTTCTTCGCAAACGTGATTGTTCTTCCGCGTTCGCGATGCATAAATACCTAGGCAGCAGAATATATCTTCCAAATCGAAGGTTAGGCCATTTTTATCATATCTTGACTTGTAGAGCTCGATTTTGAGCGATTCTTTGTGGGACTTTCAAGAAAATTGATTGGGTAAGTGTTCTTCACCTAGAATTTATTATATTCCATGATTTTATCTTTATTTTCATCATTTAATTTGTATTTTGAGTTGAGGAAAATAGAGGTTTTTGAAGAAAATTTTCAAAATGAAAAATCATGATTTGAGGGACGAATTGATATCGGAATTTGATAATTTTAGTATGGTTGAACTCATATTGAAATGGGTATTCGGGTTTTATGAAATTTGTCGGGTTCCGAGGTGTGGGCCCGGGGGGTCGATTTTTAGATTTTAATAAAGATTAAGTCTTTATGACCCGGAATAATTTCTTATGAGTTTTATTTGTGCTTTGAAGTTATTTTGGTTAGATTTGAGCCGTCCGGAGTCCATTTTACCGAGAAGTTCATTTTAGAGTATCGGTTTGTCTTCTTTGAGGTAAGTATCTTGCCTAACTTCGTGTGGGGGAACTACCCCTTAGGATTTGAGTCTTCTATGCTAACTGTAATCTGCGTACACGAGGTGACGAGTGCGTGCTCGGACATATTTATGAAAAATTGGCCTTTGAGGGTTCTTAGGCCTTTGAATTCACTGAATATGTAGTTGTTCTTGTTATGATTATGCTTTTTAATTACTAGTTTCACCTCTGCCTGCTTAATTAGATTTAATTTCTTCATGATTCACTCTTATTGCTTACTTGATTCATATGTGCCTTAACTGAAATTGTTACTTTTCTATTGCCATGTTATCCTTTTCCCTAACTGCTTATCTTTATTTGAAATTATTACTATCTCTTCTGTATTTGTCTAGCCTTAATTGAGGTTATGATTATCTTTCTGCTGCTTCTTCTTAGTTGAATTTGTTGTACCTTTTTTCCTAATTTTTCAACCTTAAAAGAAGTTAGATATCCTATAGTTTAGTTGACTTGTCTTTATTTGGAATTATTTGACTTGTGTTAGCTCCCTCGTTGTCGAACTGTATATTGTGGATCATTGTTACATGGTATTTCCTTTCTTGTTGAGTTGTTCTTATTATGACTATTATTCCCAATTTGTGGCTACCGTTGTGAATTAGTTCCTCCGTTTCTATGAGTTCTGAAATCTCTGAGTTGACTTATTTGTCGTACCCTTGTATTATTGTCATTGTTGCTGTTGTAGTTGTTGTTGTGATGCACGAGGTTTCTGCTGTGCGGTTGTTGTTATTGTGATGCACAAGGTTTCTGTCATGCGAGTGTTATTGGGTTGCACAAGATTTCTGCCGTGCTATTGTTACTATTTATATTTGTACATGCGGCGTAACAAGGTGGGATATATATATATATATGTGGGTTGCGCATGTGGCGAGACAAGGTGAAAACGTTATTATGCACGTGTGGTGAGACAAGGCGGGCATTTACTTTATTATTGCACACGTGGCGAGACAAGGTGGGTTGTGTCAGGGATTGATTTGTGATGACTTGTGATAGCCTGGGGGCATTCTTGTTGTTGATATTTGTGTAGTGGTGCACTTACCTATGTGAGTTCTATCTTGTGGGAAATTGTGGGAAAACATTCTACGTGTTGTCCATTTCTTTTTCTATACTTACTAGCTGGCATGAACTATGTTAGGATACTTGCACAAGCATACACATAGTTAAGCACTCTTATCGGTTAAGAGGTTTTCTTGATATTATTGAGTATAGATGCACACCCTTGTTTACTTGCCTTCTATGTGAGAATAGCTCTATTTGGCACGTGAGTCGTCAGTGTGATTTTAAAATGTAATGAGAGCACAGGATGCTAAGTGTTAGGGTTCAGGAATTGGGACCCGTGAGTTGTGAATATTCTGAGGTTCGGTACCTCGTGGAGGTTACTGGCTAAAATTCGATGTGTAAGCAGTCGTTTTGTTGAGTTGTTATTTGCCTTTAATTTATTTGTGATCACCGGATTTAGATCGTGTTTCCGTACATCTACTGTGTTATTATTATGGTATTCTGCTGATAGTTGTTGTTTTTCTTTCTTACTGAAATTACCATATTATTTGCCATTTCGCGTAGTCCTTATATAGATAACATACTCTGTTGTTCCTATACTTATACGTGTTCAGGTTATTTAGTCTAGTAGGTGTCTTGAATGTACCTCGTCACTACTCCATTGAGGTTAGTCTTGATACTTGCTGGATACCGCCGTGGTATACTCATACTGCACTTCTGCACATATTTGTGCAGATTCAGGTATTTTCGAAGTTAGTTGATCATTAGCTAGTTGTGCGGATTGTTGCTGTGGAGACTCAAGGTAAACTTGCTGCTGCGTTCGCAGGCTTCGAAGTCACCTTCTGATTTGTATTAACGCTGTTTACTTTATTTCAAATAGTCATATTTAGAAAATTGTAGCAACCTTTGTAGAGCTTATGACTTGTACTACCGGTTTTGGGAATTGTAAATTTTATAGAGATTTCCATTTCAAAAATTATTAGATGTTATTTAATTATTGTTGTTATTTAGTAAATGTTAGGATTACCTAGTCCCTAAGACTAGGTGTCATCACGATACCCAACGGAGAAAAAATTGAGTCGTGACAATTGTGCGTGTACCCATCTTCATGATTAATTTTTGTAAAGCAATCATATATCGTATCCATGAGTATTTTTAAGCAATATATAATAGTATATTAATGACCGTGTTTGAGTTGTATATAAAAGTATAAACTCCTGAAATTGAGGAATGTTGATCTTATATAGCTAACTCAAAAAATAAAACGACATCAAAACTAATCATTCAACTTAAACTTTGTTCCAGTTTTATAATTTCATCACTTAAGTTTTACCCATTATCATATTTCTTTTCCACTTTATCAAGAACACGACTTATACAAATTTAAGAGTTTTTTTAAATGAAAAAATTTGAAAGCTATTCTCAAGTTCATTCTAGAAGATATACAAAGAGGGTCAGCTAAACGATAAAAGAAAAGCTCCTTTTTTTCCCTCTTTGTCGCGAGCAAAATACAAATTATTTCATTTCTTTAAGCAATAAGTGATACGATATGAATTATTTTCAATAAATTTTAAAAATTTAAGTTACTATTGCAAAAGTTTGAATCCAACAACTTCATTTTGATTTTAAAAAACATTGAAACATATATGTGAAGAAAAACAAAAGAAAAGAAATATATAAATCGTGATCCAAAAATTTTAGATTACTAAGAGGAGAGTGGAGAGCAATATGCTAGATCCTCCATGCACATTCGGGTTAGAAAAGACCAAAAAATAAATTTCTACACAAAAAATATCATCATTATTGTCACGACCCGAAATTTTCACCTTCGGGACCGTGATGGCACCTAACATTTCACTTGTTAGGCAAGCCAGCGTTAGAATAATATTAGCCACTTTAGATCAAATATTTTTTTAAAAATATTAATTAATAACAAAGGAACAAATGCGGAAATAAAGTCTGAAATAAAGTGAATAATCCATAATACTAGCGATGTCTGAATACCATCCCAGAATTGGTGTCACAAGTGCACGAACTTCTAGAATAATATAAACAAGGGTCTGAATAAAATAAAGTTGTTTGAAAGAAAGCACACAACTAAAATAAAGTAGAAGGGGACTTCAAAAATGCGAATGTCATGCAGCTATACCTCAAGTCTCCACTGGTAGCTGAATCCGAGCACAATATACAGTACGCCGCTGGGACCAACTCCGAAATCTGCACAAGAAGTGCAGAGTGTAGTATGAGTAAAACTGATCACATGTACTATGTAAGTGTTGAGTCTAACCTCGACTAAGTAGTGACGAGGTTAAGGCAAGTCACTTACATTAACTTGTACGCAATAATAGTAATAACAACAATAATAGAAATAAAACAAGTAACTCAATTCAACAGTTGAAGCCAACTCGGCAATCATAACCAACTATTATTTCAATCAATTTTCGTTGCGGCATGCAACCCGCTCCAACAATATAAACTTAAAATATAATCCGTTGCGGCGTGCAACCCGATCCCCCAAATTATTCATTTTTATTTCTGTTGCGGCGTGCAACCTTCTCCAATAATATAAACTTAACATACAATTTGTTGCGGCGTGCTACCCGATCCCCCAATTTATTCATTTTCATTTTCATTGCGGCGTGCAACCCGCTCCAACAATATAAATTAACAACTCTTAAAGGTAATAAAAATACTCCAATAAATACAACATTCAATAAGAAATTATTAGACAACAAGCATACAATAACTATGATCTATTTATAAATAAGTGATGACAAGCAGAAATTAATTGTGGAAATTAAGGAGGAAATAGGCAATTTAATAATTAGTATGCTAAATGTCAAGTAGCATTTAAGTCACATAAATCAAATAAGCATGTAGCAATTATAGCATGGATTCAAGGTATAATATTGAGCAAGGAATATGAGAGAAATAATTAATATAATAATTAATTCATGATTTAAAATAATTTATAATTTTTAAATTATTATGCAAACAATTAAATTGACGACGTATAGACACTCGTCACCTCGCCTATACGTCGTTCACATGAATTTCATATAACAAATCATTCAAGGGTTCTATTCCCTCAAGTCAAGGTTAACCACGATACTTACCTCGCTTCGCAATCAAATTCAAGATTCCAATAAATCCTTGCCTCGCGAATTAGTGTCCGAAAACCTCAAATCTAGTCATAAACAATTCAATATACTCAATACAAATTGTATGAATTAATTTCATATGAATTTACTAATTTTTCGAATTAAAATTCGAAATTTATTTTAAAATTCTAATGTGGGATCCACGTCTCGAATCCCGAAAAAACTCACAAAATCTGAACACTCGTTCCGATACGAGTTCAACCATATAAAAATTATCGAATTCCGACATCGGATTGACCTTCAAATCTTCATTTTATATTTTTGGAAGATTTTATAAAAATCTAATTTTTCTTTCATAAATTCACGGATTCATGATGTAAATGAGTATAGAATCATGAAATATAATCAATATAGGATAAGGAACACTTACCCCAATGTTTTCCCGTGAAATCGCCCAAAAATCGCCTTACCCGAGCTCTAAATCGTGAATAATGAAAAATGGGCGAATTCCCATTTCCAGAACTTAAGTTCTGTTTCCCATTCATTTACCCTATGCGACCGCGGCCAAACTCCCGCGATCGCAATGTACAAAACTTTTCCAGCAATTTTTTACTCTAAACAAATTTTTCCAACAGCTTTCTCCAACTCTTCCGAACAACCTCTAGTATAATAGTCATAACGTTTTGTACAAAACTTTAAATAACAAATGGTTTATC
Source organism: Nicotiana otophora (assembly GCA_000715115.1). Taxonomy (NCBI): domain Eukaryota; kingdom Viridiplantae; phylum Streptophyta; class Magnoliopsida; order Solanales; family Solanaceae; genus Nicotiana; species Nicotiana otophora. Next base: position 10,763 of record AWOL01S0006733.1, on the reverse strand, counting down.
TTTCTGAAAACTAGACACCAAGATCTACAACTTTTATATTTTTGTTATCTCCTAATTTCTTATACATTTCGAGATATAAGTTGTCAAATTCAGCCATGTGCAACACAAATTTCTTCTTCGCGATTTCAAAACATCTTCTCGGACAGCTTGTAGTATATCAATCATAACTTTTTGTATACAACTCTAAATTCCAAATAGTTTGATTTTATGAAAATTGGATACAAAGAACTACAACTTTTATTCTTGGATCATCTCCAAATTTCTTATAGATTGCGAGATATAAGCTTCCAAAGTCGGGTAAGTACAGCAAAAGTTTCCTCTACGCGATCGCGAAAGGTCATCCGCGATCGCGAAGCACTGGTCAATTTCTCCCATTTTACTCATCGTGATCACGGCCAATTATCTGCTATCGCATAGCACACTGCTGTAACCAAAAATCAGCAACTAAAAATGGCCTAGAAATAGTCCGAATCCACCCCGAAACTCACCCAAGCCCCTCGGGACCCTGTCCGAATATTCCAACAAGTCCCGAAACATAATACGGACTTTCTCGGGGTTTCAAATCACGTCAAACAATATCGAAATTAAAATTCACACCTCGATTCGGACTTATGAGTTTTAAACTTTTCAATTTATAAAACTTGTGTCGAAACATGTTAAATGAACCCGGAATGACCTCAAATTTGGCACACAAGTCGTAAATGACATAACGGAGCTATTTCAATTTTTGGAATCTCAATCCGAGTCCAACATCAATAAAGTCAACTCCGCGGTCAAACTTTGGAAATCTTTAGCATTTATATTTCTAGTTTTTCGTTAAATGGCGATAATTTGAGATAAGGACCTCCGAATTCAATTTCGGGCATACGCCAAAGTCCCAAATCACGATACGAACCTACCGGAACTGTCAAAATACTGATCCGGATCCGTTTGCTTAAAATGTTAATCAAAGTCAATCCAATTGAGTTTTAAAGCTCTATTTCACATTTTAATCAATTTTTCACATAAAACCTTTCCGAAAAATTATACGGATTGCGCACGCAAGTCAAGGAATAATGAATAGTCTATTTGAGGTCTCAGAACACAGAAATAATTTATTAAATTTAAGATGACCTATCGGGTCATCACAATTATTCTTCCTTACTGGACCTCAAGTGAATATTTTGGATACACAGACTCAAAACGTAGTTTTTAAATAGATAAAATCATGCAAAAGAAACTAAATAGGAAGTTCACGTGTAGTAAAACTCTCATGGTTATCTTGACGTAAACAACTCATAAAAATACTTGAACAATTAATATTTAGGATGAATTTGGATTATAATTCCTAAGCACACAATATTATAGTTCCTTGTGAGCATCAATTTGACTGATTTAATTAAAGTATATGATGTTNAAACACTAAACATCTGCCACTTCTCTAAGTCCAAAGATGACTCGTTGAGCATCCGAAACACACCTGAAGCCCCCGGGACCTCAACCAACCATACCAAACAATCCTAAAACCCCATACGAACTTAGTCAAGCTCTCAAATCACATCAAACAACACTACAATCATGAATCACCCTCCAATTCAAACGTAAAGAACTTGAAACTTCAAAATTCTAGAATCGATACCGAAACCTATCAAATCACGTTCGATTGACCTCAAATTTTGCGCACAAGTCATAATCAACATAACGGACCTACTCCAACTTCCGGAATCGGACAATGACCCCGATATCAAAAATTTCACTACCGGCACAAAACTCCAAAAATTCAACTTTTGCCATTTCAAGCCTAAATGAGCTACGAACCTCCAAAACACAATCCGGACATGCTGCTAAACCCAAAATCACCTAACGGAGCTAACGGAACCAACAGAATTCTATTCCGGAGTCGTCTTCACCTAGTTCTAACTACAGTCCAAATCCTAAGGCTTAAGCTTTCATTTAGGGACTAGGTGTCACAAAAAACTCCGAAACTCAAAACCAATCATCCCGGCAAGTCACATTAGCAGAAATAGATTTGGGGAAAGCAGTTAATAGGGGTTTGGGGCTCTAACTCTCAAAATGACTGGCCGGGTCGTCACATCCTCCCCCTCTTAAAATAATAGTTCGTCCTCGAATGAGTATAAAGACATAACTGAAATTGTGAAAAGATGAGGGTACTGGCTGCGCATATCCTGCTCGGTCTACCAAGTCGCCTCCTCGACCGGCTGACCCCTCCACTGGACCTTTACTGAAGCAATATTCTTTGACTTGAGCTTTCTGACCTGCCTGTCCAAAATGGCTACTGGTTCCTCAACATAAGATAGATCTTTGTCCAGCTGGACTGAGGTAAAATCCAATGCATGAGTCGGATCACCATGATACTTCTGGAGCATAGACACGTGGAATACCGGGTGAACTCCTGCTAGGCTGGGAGGCAAGGCAAGCTCATAAGCAACCTCCCCAACTCGCCGCAATATCTCAAAAGGACTAGTGAACCTCGGGCTCAGCTTGCCCTTCTTCTCGAACCTCATGACACACTTCATAGGCGATACCCGAAGCAAGACCCGCTCAACAACCATAAATGCCAAATCACGAATCTTACGATCTGCATAACTCTTCTGCCTGGACTGGGCTGTGCGAAGTCTCTCCTGAATCACCTTCACCTTATCCAGGGCATCCGGGATCAAATCTGTACCCAACAATCGGGCCTCGCCCGGCGCAAACCATCCCACTGGGGACCGGCACCGCCTACCGTACAAAACCTCTTACGGTATCATCTGAATGCTGGACTGATAACTGTTGTTGTAAGCAAACTCTGCAAGTGGCAAGTATTGGTCCCATGACCCTCCGTACTCCATCATACAGGCACAGAGCATATCCTCAAGAATCTGAATCGTGCGCTCGGACTGCCCGGACGTCTGAGGGTGAAAGGCAGTGCTCAACTCCACCCTAGTACCCAACTCCTGCTGTATGGCTCTCCAAAATCGAGATGTGAACTGTGTACCTCTGTCGGAAATGATGGATACTGGAATACCATGAAGGAGGACAATCTCTCTGATATAAATCTCAACCAACCTCTCAGAAGAATAAGTGGTCAACACTGGAATAAAATGAGCTGACTTGGTCAGCCAATCCACCATCACCCAAATAGCATCGAACCTTCTCAAAGTCCGTGGAAGTCTAACTACAAAGTCCATGGGGATACGCTCCCACTTCCACTCTAGGATCTCTAACCTATGAAGTAAACCACCCGGGCTCTGGTGCTCATATTTGACCTGCTGACAGTTGAGACACTTGGCCACAAACCCAACTATATCCTTCTTCATCCTCCTCCACCACTAGTGCTGTCTCAAATCCTGGTACATCTTCGCGGCGTCTGGATGAATGGAGTACCGCGAGATGTGGGCCTCCTCGAGAATCAACTCCAGAAGCCCATCTACATAGGGCACATAGATCTGGTCCTGCATCCTCATCCAACCGTCATCACCAATAGTCACATCTCTGGCATCACCTCGCTGAACCCTGTCATGAAGAACTAGAAGATGAGGATCATCATACTGGTGCTCCCTGATATGGTCATAGAGAGAAGACCGAGCAACCTCACAAGCTAATACCCGGCTAGGCTCTGAAATATCCAATCTCAAGAACTGGTTGGCTAAGGCCTGAACATCCAAGGCTAAGGGCCTCTCAGCTACCGGAAGATATGCCAAACTCCCCAAACTCTCTGCCCGACGAAGACATGTGCAGGGAAGGGCATGAGTACACCATAATTGTACCCAGTAAGTGCCAAGCCTAACCTCGGTCGAGTAGTGACGAGGTCAGGTCAAGGCCCTACCGGAGTAAATATAATAAATTAAACAGTAAAAGATATAAGTAAAATTTATGGCGACACAGTTAAAGAGATTTTTCGAAATTTTAACAGTTAAGGGAGCCCTCGGCTCATAACAAAGTAAACACAATGGGGAATCTCCCCGGATACTGTCCCGTAGTTCCGAATGAATATGCAGTACATGGTGGATCTCCCGGAATACGTCCGTAGACCCAAAGTAAATATGCAGTGCTGGGGGATCTCCCGGAATACGTCCGTAGTCCCAAAGTAAATATGCAGTGCTGGGGGATCTCCCAGAATACGTCCGGAGTCCCAAAGTAAATATGCAACGCAAGATGAAATGGCTGGTATGGCATCGAGTTATACAGTTTATACTGAACACAGACAAGGAAAATAGGAATTTAACTAAGCATGGCGCACAGAATGTCAAATAGGCAGTTAAAACACGTAAGCATGCTTTTCTAGCCTAAACTACACAATTAAACATATTAGTACAATTTAATAAGAGAAGCAATTTATGATTTAAAAAGGATAAACAAGATTTTCTTTTTTGCAATAATAGCCCATGTACGTACTCGCCACCTCACGTACACGGCGCCCACACACCAAATAATATCAAGATACTCTAAGGGGGAAGTCCCCAACACAAGGTTAGGCAAGCCACTTACCTCGAACCGCTCAAATTACCTCGATAACACATTCTTGCCACGATTATCCGACTCCAAATCGCCCGACTCTATTCAAATAAATTGCATAATGTAAATATAACTACGAGAAACTAATTTAGCTAATTAATTCGAAGCTAAAGCGTGAAATTAGGAAAATCGCCCAAAACGTCACCTCGGGCCCACGTCTCGGAATCGGGTAAAAGTCGCAAAATACGAACACCCATTCACTCACTAGTTTACTCGTACCAAAATTGCTCAAATCTGATACCAAAATCTCGATCAAAACCCCAAAATTCGGCCTAAGAATCTTTCTCAATTTTGATCCCCAAATCCGAAATTAAACGATGAAATCAACCATAGATTAGTGGAATATAACCATAAAGGAGTTAGGAATGATTACACAAAAACTTCCTCCGACAATCTCTCCAAATTTCGCCTTCTACCGAGCTCTCAAACAAAATTTTGTGTTATGAGCTCAACTCACGTTTTTGAACCTTAAATTCTGCCCAAGTGCGTTCTTCTTCGCGAACGCGACATCACGATTGCGAACGCGATGAACAATCTTCCAGTGGCCCAAAATTCCTCCTTCGCGAATGCAAGGGGACTTCTCGCGAACGCGTACCGTTCACTGACAGACCCTTCGCGAACGCGGGAACCTCTTCGCGAACGCGTAGGCTTAATGCCTGAAGCTTCCTCTGCCCCGTTCCTCTACGCGAATGTGAGGACCATATCGCGAATGCGTAGGCTTAAGGTCCCATACCTTCGCGAACGGGGGAACAACATCGCGAATGCGAAGAACAACTTTGCTTCCTTTCCCAAATGCTCTACGCGATCGCGAGGCACCTCTCGCGAACGTGATGAAGGATATTTCTGCAATAAAACACTAAAACTCTGCCACTTCTCTAAGTCCAAAGATGACTCGTTGAGCATCCGAAACACACCCGAGGCCCCCGAGACCTCAACCAACCGTGCCAACCAATCCTAAAATACCATACAAACTTAGTCAAGCTCTCAAATCACATCAAACAATGCAAAACTCATGAATCACCCTCCAATTAAAACTTAAAGAACTTGAAACTTCACAATTCTACAACTGATACCGAAACCTATCAAATCACGTCCGATTGACCTCAAATTTTGCGCACAAGTCATAATCAACATCACGGACCTACTCCAACTTCCGGAATCGGAAAACGACCCCGATATCAAAAATTCCACTACCGGCCCAAAACTCCAAAAATTTGACTTTTGCCATTTCAAGCCTAAATGAGCTACGAACCTCCAAAACACAATCCGGACACGCTCCTAAACCCAAAATCACCTAACGGAGCTAACGGAACCGACATAATTCCATTCTGGAGTCGTCTTTACCCAGTTCTGACTACGGTCCAAATCCTAAGGCTTAAGCTTTCATTTAGGGACTAGGTGTCACAAAACACTCCGAAACTCAACACCAATCATCTCGGCAAGTCACAATAGGAGAAATAGATTTAGGGAAAGTAGTTAATAGGGGTTCGAGGATCTAAATCTCAAAACGACCGGCCGGGTCGTTACATCCTCCCCCTCTTAAAATAATCGTTCGCCCTCGAATGAGTATAAAGATATACCTGAAACTGTGAAAAGATGAGGGTACTGGCTGCGCATATTATGCTCGGTCTCCCAAGTCGCCTTCTCGACCGGCTGACCCCTCCACTGGACCTTTACCGAAGCAATATTATTTGACTTGAGCTTTCTGACCTGACTGTCCAAAATGGCTACTGGCTCCTCAACATAAGATAGATCTTTGTCCAGCTGGACTGAGCTGAAATCCAATGCATGAGTCAGATCACTATGATACTTCCGGAGCATAGACACGAGGAATACCGGGTGAACTCCTGCTAGGTTGGGAGGCAAGGCAAGCTCATAAGCAACCTCCCCAACTCGCCGCAATATCTCAAAAGGACTAGTGAACCTCGGGCTCAGCTTGCCCTTCTTCCCGAACCTCATGACACCCTACATAGGCGATACCCGAAGCAAGACCCGCACAACAACCATAAATGCTAAATCACGAACCTTACTGTCTGTATAACTTTTCTGCCTGGACTGGGTTGTGCGAAGTCTCTCCTGAATCACCTTCACCTTATCCAGGGCATCTTGGACCAAATCTGTACCCAACAATCGGGCCTCTCCCGGCTCAAACCATCCCACTGGGGACCGGCACCGCCTACCGTACAAAGCCTCATACGGTGCCATCTGAATGCTGGACTGATAACTGTTGTTGTAAGCAAACTCTGCAAGTGGCAAGTATTGGTCCCATGACCCTCCGAACTCCATGACACAAGCACAGAACATATCCTCAAGAATCCGAATTGTGCGCTCGGACTGCCCATCCGCCTGAGGGTGAAAGGCAGTGCTCAACTCCACCCTAGTACCCAACTCCTGCTGTATGGCTCTGCAAAATCGGGATGTGAACTGTGTACCTCTGTCTGAAATGATGGATAATGGAATACCATGAAGGTGGACAATATCTCTGATATATATCTCAGCCAACCTCTCAGAAGAATAAGTGGTCAACACTGGAATGAAATGAGCTGACTTGGTCAGCCAATCCACGATCACCCAAATAGCATCGAACCTTCTCAAAGTCCGTGGAAGTCCAACTACAAAGTCCATGGTGATCCGCTCCCACTTCCACTCTGGGATCTCTAACCTATGAAGTAATCCACCCGGCCTCTGGTGCTCATATTTGACCTGCTGACAGTTGAGACACTTGGCCACAAACCCAACTATATCCTTCTTCATCCTCTTCCACCAGTAGTGCTGTCTCAAATCCTGGTACATCTTCGTGGCACCTGGATGAATGGAGTACCGCGAGCTGTGGGCCTCCTCGAGAATCAACTCCCGAAGCCCATCTACATAGGGCACATAGATCCGGCCTGCATCCTCATCCCACCGTCATCACCAATAGTCACATCTCTGGCATCCCCTCGCCGAACCCTATCCTGAAGAACTAGAAGATGAAGATCATCATACTGGTGCTCCCTGATACGGTCATAAAGAGAAGACCGATAAACCTCACAAGCTAATACCCGGCTAGGCTCTGAAATATCCAATCTCACGAACTGGTTGGCTAAGGCTTGAACATCCAAGGCTATGGGCCTCTCAGCTGCCGGAAGATATGCCAAACTCCCCAAACTCTCTGCCAGACGAAAACATGGGCAGGGAAGGGCATGAGTACACCACAATGGTACCCAGTAAGTGCCAAGCCTAACCTCGGTCGAGTAGTGACGAGGTCACGTCAAGGCCCTACCGGAGTAAATATAATAAATTAAACAGTAAAAGATATAAGTAAAATTTATGGTGACCAAGTTAAAGAGATTTTTCGAAAATTTAACAGTTAAGGAAGCCCTCGGCTCATAACAAAGTAAACACAATGGGGAATCTCCCGGGATACCGTCCCGTAGATTCGAATGAATATGCAGTACAGGGGGGATCTCCCGGAATACGTTCGTAGTCCCAAAGTAAATATGCAGTGCTGGGAGTTCTCCCAGAATACGTCCGTAGTCCCAAAGTAAATATGCAGTGCTGGGGGATCTCCCGAAATACGTCCGTAGTCCCAAAGTAAATATGCAGTGCTGGGGGATCTCCTGGAATACGCCCGTAGTCCCAAAGTAAATATGCATTGCTGGGGGGATCTCCCAGAACACATCCGTAGTCCCAAAGTAAATATGCAACGTAAGATGAAATGGCAGGTATGGCATCGAGTTATACAGTTTATACTGAACACAGACAAGGAAAATAGAAATTTAACTAAGCATGGCGCACAGAATGTCAAATAGGCAGTTAAAACACGTAAGCATGCTTTTCTAGTCTAAACTACACAATTAAACATATTAGTACAATTTAATAAGAGAAGCAATTTATGATTTTAAAAGGATAAACAAGATTTTCTTTTTTGCAATAATAGCCCGTGTACGTACTCGCCACCTCACGTATACGGCGCCCACACACCAAATAATATCAAGATACTCTAAGGAGGAAGTCCCCAACACAAAGTTAGGCAAGCCACTTACCTCGAACCGCTCAAATCACCTCGATAACACGTTCTTGCCACGAGTATTCGAATCCAAATCGCCCGAATCTATTCAAATAAATTGCATAATGTAAATATAACTACGAGAAACTAATTTAGCTAATTAATTCGAAGCTAAAGCGTGAAATTAGGAAAATCGCCCAAACAGTCACCTCGGGCCCACGTCTCGGAATCGAGTAAAAGTCGCAATATACGAACACCCATTCACTCACTAGTTTACTCGTACCAAAATTGCTCAAATCTGATACCAAAATCTCGATCAAAACCCCAAAATGCGGCCTAAGAATCTTTCTCAATTTTGATCCCCAAATCCGAAATTAAACGATGAAATCAACCATAGATTAGTGGAATACAACCATAAAAGAGTTAGGAATGACTACCCAAAAACTTCCTCCGAAAATCTCTCTAACTTTCGCCTTCTACCGAGCTCTCAAACAAATGTTTGTGTTATGAGCTCAACTCACGTTTTTGAACCTTAAGTTCTGCCCAAGTGCGTTCTTCTTCGCGAACGCGACATCACGATCGTGAACGCGATGAACAATCTAGCACTGGCCCAAAATTCCTCCTTCGCGAATGCGATGGGACTTCTCGTGAAAGCATACCTTCCACTGACGGACCCTTCGCGAATGCGGGAACCTCTTCGCGAATGCGAAGGCTTAATGCCCGAAGCTTCCTCTGCCCCGTTTCTCTACGCGAACGCGAGGACCATATCGTGAACGCGTAGGCTTAAGGTCCCACACCTTCGCGAACGCAAGAACAACATCGTGAACGTGAAGAAACACTTTTTTGTTTTTCCCAGATGCTCTATGCGATCGCGAGGCACCTCTCGTGAATGCGATGAAAGATTTTTCTGTAATAAAACACTAGAAATCTTCCACTTCTCTAAGTCCAAAGATGACTCGTTGAGCTTCCGAAACACACACGATGCCCCCAGGACATCGACCAGCCATACCAACCAATCCTAAATGAGATACGAACCTCCAAAACACAATCCGAACACGCTCCTAAATCCAAAATCACCTAACGGAGCTAACAGAACCGACAGAATTTCATTCCGGAGTCGTCTTTACACAGTTCTGACTACAGTCCAAATCCCTAGGCTTAAGCTCTCATTTAGGGACTAGGTGTCCCAAAACACTCCGAAAACCAATCATCTCGGCAAGTCACAATAGCAGAAATAGATTAGGGGAAAGTAGTTAATAGGGGTTCAGGGCTCTAATTCTCAAAATGATCGGTCGGGTAGTTACATTACCCCTGGCCCACGTGCCCGGATTCTAGAAATTTTCGGATGAAAATGTTACCCGTAATCTCAAGAACTTAAATATATAATTTCTATCCAATTCCATAACAATTTTCATGGTTAAATCTCATTTTTATAAAAATCTAGGGTTTTCACCTAAACCCATGGTTTCTAAGATTTACTAATTATAATCTACCTATAATCTATGTATTTAACTCAAGGAGTGTGGAATTAACTTACCTTTCAATTGCTAGTTGAACTCCCTTCTCAAAAGCTCTGAAATTGCCCGAAAATGGAGGAAAAATGGGCTCAAAATGTCTGAGCCCCGATTTTTAACCATTCTGCCAAGCAGTGGTTTCGCTCCTGCGGAAGGGGTACCGCACATGCGGCTTTCGCACCTGCAGAAATTCCTCGCAGGTGTGAGTTCCGCTCGCCTGGACCACGGTCGCATCTGCGCACAATTTCTCGCACCTGTGCGTTCGCAGGTGTGCCCAATGTTTTGCACCTGAGATGGCAGGCCCTCTTTCCCCCTTCCGCTTCTGCGTTCGAAGCTCGCATCTGCGAGGGTCGCAACCTGCGGCTGTCCAAGCGCAGGTGCAAACGTACCAGAAGCAGAAAGCTTCAGCATTTTTCTCCCTAGTCCGAAATTGGTCCAAGCCTCGTCCGGTTAACACTCGGGATCCCCGGGGGCCCGCCCGAACATACCAACAGGTTTGAAATCATAAAACGGACTCGCTTGAAGTCACGGAACGTGTAAACCAATATCAAATTTAAGAATCATACCCCAAACCAAATGAATTCAAACTTAAAATTTTCAAGTTCTTCAATTTACTTCCAATGCGCCGAAATATACTTAAACTACTCGGAATGACACGAAATTTTGCGTGCAAGTCTTAAATCACTATATGGAACGATTCGCAAACTCGTAATTCCAAACGGACTTCAATTACTCAAAATCCTACTCCAAACCAAATTTAAAGA
>AWOL01S0006729.1:0-15914 GCA_000715115.1 Nicotiana otophora | reverse complement strand
TATATGGGGTATAACACAAAACTGACTACAATCAGACAAATAAGTCATCTCTAATTAAGTATAGTTTTGGTCTGGTTTTTACTTTTGATACTTGTAATAGATCAGAAATAATGAAATAATATGATACAAAATCACTAAGGTAAGGGGACCCAATATAAGGTCAAAATCTTGATACAACATGAGACTTGTGGCCACGTTGATTAGTGTTGTGCCGTACTATCATTACCTGGTTTTAACATTAGATTATTGAGCAGCCTGCAGGATGATGACATTATCACGTTGGCTTTTCTAAATAGTTGACAAGCAATATGTACTTGATTAATATAATTAATTTTTAATTAACGATATTCAACTCTCTCAAAGTCTAACTCACAAATAAGAACAAGCTAGGAATCCATATTTATTTTTTTCCATGCCCATTATGCAGAACCTACATTATGCTGGTTAGGGCTGCTTATCGGGCGGATTGGGCGGTTAATTACTCTTAACGGTTTGGCTTAACGGTTATCGNTTTTGGTCTGGTTTTTACTTTTGATACTTGTAATAGATCAGAAATAATGAAATAATATGATACAAAATCACTAAGGTAAGGGGACCCAATATAAGGTCAAAATCTTGATACAACATGAGACTTGTGGCCACGTTGATTAGTGTTGTGCCGTACTATCATTACCTGGTTTTAACATTAGATTATTGAGCAGCCTGCAGGATGATGACATTATCACGTTGGCTTTTCTAAATAGTTGACAAGCAATATGTACTTGATTAATATAATTAATTTTTAATTAACGATATTCAACTCTCTCAAAGTCTAACTCACAAATAAGAACAAGCTAGGAATCCATATTTTTTTTTTCCCATGCCCATTATGCAGAACCTACCTTATGCTGGTGGATACATGGTGTACGGCAAAAGAGAGAAGAATTTTCTTTTCTTTAGTAGTACTAATAATATACTGAGCAAAGACTTATGATATTTATCTCGTGCGTAGCTGTTTGACAAATGGGCTCTTATATTCCTAGGAGTCCCTTAGACTTGGTGCTATCCTCAAAAAATTGGATTTAACTTAATCAACTGTTAGTTTAACGATTTTCTGTACCATTAGAACATCTAACATGTTATAACCGGTTACGTAAAAAGATTTATTGACAATATACTTTTGAGTGATTTAATTGTGTAAATATTTTTTGTTAGCTCAAAATAAATAAGAGCTTAATCATCATGCATNCGTTAGAACTTAGAGATAGAGTACCGGAAGAAGTGGAAGGGTTTTTGATCTGTAATATATATATTCTTAATGGGTTAATGGATTATCCGTTAAGAAAATTGAATAATTCGCCCCCAAATCGATTAGCCGTTAATAAAAAAATTCAATCCGTTACCCGTCCGTTAAACCGTTAAATCGATACCAATAAGCCATTAAGCTTCGGTTTCGGTTCGGTTTTCGGTTTCGATTTGGTTTTGAACACCCCTAATGCTGGTGGATACATGGTGTACGGCAAAAGAGAGAAGAATTTTCTTTTCTTTAGTAGTACTAATAATATACTGAGCAAAGACTTATGATATTTATCTCGTGCGTAGCTGTTTGACAAATGGGCTCTTATATTCCTAGGAGTCCCTTAGACTTGGTGCTATCCTCAAAAAATTGGATTTAACTTAATCAACTGTTAGTTTAACGATTTTCTGTACCATTAGAACATCTAACATGTTATAACCGGTTACGTAAAAAGATTTATTGACAATATACTTTTGAGTGATTTAATTGTGTAAATATTTTTTGTTAGCTCAAAATAAATAAGAGCTTAATCATCATGCATTGCGGGTTGTTGAGCACCAAAACAAGTGGTTGGACATGTTTGGGGTTAGGGGCAAAGGACTGTTTTTGTAAAGGTCAACTCCAATTTCCTACAACATTTTCTAGTTGACTTTAGCAAAGCTAACCACTTTCGTGAGAATCTGAAATTCTTGTAATAATCATGTGTCTGACTAAAATTAAGAGACAGCCATTCCCTCTATAAATACATTTTCAACATTCCAAGTTCCAGCTTGACATATATATATATATATATATATATATCAAACTTAGAAACTCCCTTTTTGGATCTCTTTCAGTTTCCTTTCCCTTAAGCTTACATTATGAAGATTCAACCATGTTTTCTGTTGTTCATCGCTTTGATAATCCTTTTTGGGAAGGTCCATAGATGCAGATGCAAGGAAGCAGATCATGATGATAATGAAGAAAGAATAAAAGTCAAGTTCTATTCAACGTTTTTTAGGTACTTCAAAACTATTCCTCACTATGCACAAGACAAACAATTGCACATAGTGTCGCGAAGATTAGTCCCTAGCGGACCAAACCCTCTTCACAATTGACCATGATGTCCAATTAGTTCCAAATCAATATTTCACCAATAAGTTCAAACGAACTCTAAATTGAGACAGGCCTAAGGGAAGGTGCTCAGTCGGTCCAAACACCACTGTTATCGAGCAAAACGAAAGAGACTTCAACTGAGATTAAGGTTTTGAAAAGGATGTTATTGTAAGTATATTATATGTGTTTGCAGTTTGTTGGTGCGAAGGTCTTCAAAAATTTACTTGTAATAAATCAAGGATCCTTGGTGATGAAGATTGGGAGTATTAGATAGACTAGAAATGTATACAATTTTTTCTGTTACAATATTCTCAATACTCATGATATCAAAATTTTCAAAAGTAGAATCCAGGTTTTTTCCTTTCTGTAAAATAGTATTGTTAGACTTTTATTACATGAGATTTTCTTTTTGATATACGATTTAATATTGAAATATATAACCAGTCTCGATAACTTTGGTTATATGTCTGTCCGAAGTATCTCGAAATTCCAATGCATATTCCTGAAATTAAATGATAGAGATTAGAAGCAAAGCAAGAAAATATCAAGGAAAGAAAGCATAGAATTTGTTATTCTATACTCAATTAGGATCACTCTAGGAGGAAATGATCTTATATGGCTAGTTTCTATTTGAATAGAAGAACATTTTTGTTTTCTCAAGTTTAGGCTCACTCAAACTTTATGCAACCCTAAATACTAGTGTCGTGAATGCTTCCAATCCTCGAGTGGAAACAAACTTTAATTTTATTTTACGATCATTGGTCGAAAGAAGAAGCAAAAATGTTCAAATTTACACATCAACTATTTGTTATGGCTTAACTTTATTGATGTTTTATACTTCAATACCACACAAACAAGAAGGGTGATTTGTGTAGTGTCTAATTTTTCGTGTGCACAAATTATAGAATGACCTGGTTATTCTATGCGTTCCTTACACTACAGTTGCAGAATAAATAATGCAGAAAGTAAGAACACATAGATTTTTACGTGAAAAATACCCAGTTCAAAAGGTGAAAAAATCACTACCTACTACCTAGTAGTATTTTCCCCTAATACTTCACTACAACTCTGAGCCAACAACAAAGTTTACAAACTCTTGCAAACCTAAGGATTATCTCTAACCCCTGTAGCAACCAGCCACAGGCTGTTACGACTACTTCAAGTTAACTCTAACTTGAACAATACAACTAGAGTTTACAACCTATTGCAAACCTAAGGATTAACTCTAACCCTTATAGAAACACGCCACAGGCTGTTGCGACTACTTCAAGTTAACTCTAACTTGAAAGATACAATACAGGTACCTAGTACAATTTGCTTCTAAGAAAGCTGAAAGTTACAACTCAAAACGCCTACTACACTTTGAACTAGAAATAAAGAAAGACACATAAAACTCTTTATGGAGCTGGTTCTTCAATCTTGTTCGTGTAGCTTCAGGATCGCACTCTTAAATCTCGCAGGAATTAATGCTTTGCTATTTAGCTCTCAATTCGTGCTTAACTTCAGTATATGTGCATCACCTGTAAAAGAGAACAAATGTGTTATTTATAAAGTTAGTACAATAAGGATTAACTAGAAGTCTAATGCTTTACTCTTACTTGATGGAAGAGTTCTAGTTATCTTCAACTTGTAACTCTTTTATTATCTTGGATAGAGTTCTTTTCAAGTAAGGAGCCATGCTCCTTATCAAATATACAACATTTCGTTCGGGGATTATCATAAATAATCACTTATACTTATCTCTGTGCAAGCCTTTTGCTTGATTCTACCCGTCACCTGTGTGCACTATTCATGGACCTGGTTCATGCATGTATCCTTGGTCAATCATAAAAACCAAAACCTCGCTCATGTCAACATTGATGATTCATTGTTTTTGAGCTCACTATTGGTAAAGGAGGACTTTCAGGGAGGGAAGAGAGAAGGAAAAAAAGAGAGTGAAGGGAATTATTGGGGCCACTATGTGTGAAGGAGGACTTTGAAAACGTGTACGTACAAGTGAAAGTCAATGTGGCTAAAAGAATAGCATAAGGAAATTAAATGGTCTAGGTAGAGGTCAGTTAATAAAGAAGGACAAATATGATACAAAATGATATTGACGAGACTATTTTAATTGACCAATCTAAAGATTTCAATTGTCGATTTTGTAGAACTGTTGCTTCGACTCATTTTTGAAGGCTAAGACAAATATCGGGAGAATGAAGTAACAAAAGCAAACATGAGGAATGGAAGTAGAAAGCAACATTATATCAAGTAGGCATTGGACAACTTTTGGTTGGATTTGCAAAAGAAAGAAAGAACTTTTAAAGTTGAAGTCGAGCAATAATATTTGAAAGTTAAAATTTTGTTAAATATGAACTTTATTTGAAAAAGAGTTTGTGAGTAATTTGTCAGTAAAATAATGATTCATCTAAAGTCATTAAACTAATATTTCAAAAACAATTTGATGCCACACAAATTCAAGCCCTAGAGGACGAGCTAACAACAACGGGAAAATACAAGAAAAAAAACTATAGGAAAATAGAGCTCCATTGCACGCACTATCAGAGTTGGAGCTTGAATTTAAAATAAATGAAATTCTTTTAAATAAATAAATTCTAAATTAATAATTTATTATATTAAATAATTTTTTAAGACAAATAAAATAAAATTTAAATTTAAGCTATTGAATTTGATTGAACAAGTGCTTCAAATTAGCTCAGCCCACTCATAGCGGAGAAAAAGAGTAGGCCTACTTGGCTGTTGCTCAAACTACCCTCTCCAGATTAGTGGCACGCAAAAATATGAAACTTTTAATTTTTCTTTTAATTTAATTCTCTTGGGTACCCCATCTATTCTACTTTGGATAATTCTAGACGAGCTTGGACTTTGGAGTATAGCAGCCTAATGTACTACATTTGTGTCCATGCTTTAGCCCCGGTTGCTGAAATGATCGCATTTTCATTTATACTCACTTTTGCGGCTATCGTTAAAAACATATCCGCAATGTACAAAATTTTATAAAATATATTCGCTCAAATCTGAAATAGTTCAATCTTTTCAATGCAACTTCAGAAATCAAATCTGAAGTTCTTCTGTCTTTTAAATGCAACTTTAGAAATTCAAATATTAAGTAGTTCAATATATTGAATGCAACTTCAGATTTCGAATCTTAAATTCTGAAACATAAACTTGTTTTTCGAATTTCAACAATCCAATACACGATTCAATATACAAATCTACTCCAAATGAGCTCAAATTTGAAACATAACTTTCAAATATCATAAAGAACAAATCTCAATCATCAAAATGTCAAAACAACAACAAATTTAACAAACTCATTTTACAACTAAGAAGAACAAGAAATTCTAAGCGTAAATAAAAAGAAAAGGAAAATATATGTGTCTGAAGTTATTCAAAAATTAAATATCAATTAAACTTTTTTTTGAAAAATAAATACAAATTTAATGGATGATGCAAAACTGAACTACACATGAAAAATTTACCTGCTGAAGAGTGTCTATATTGTATGGGTCAAAATTCGCCCAAGGGCACTCACGCGAAGTGGTGTTGCTAAAAGTAATTTGGTTGAGGTCGACTAGTAACTAATGAGACTCATCGTCGAATAACCAATTATGGCTGAGGTCAAGAATTAGAAGGAGCAGTAACGACTAGTTTAGTAATAGGACCTTTAAGAGAATATTGTGTTGAATATTCTTTATACTTGTGCTTTTAGGGTTAATTGGGGGAATGCCCCTATAAATAGAAAGAGAGACTCCGTGATGAAGGAGGGGAAAAAGCAGACTATCTCTGGATAAATACAAACACTACTTTTAAAAATACATTGAATGTTTGATAACTCTAGATCTTTTCCATCAGATCCAATATTGATCTCGATATTCTTGCATTTGTCGATCATTGACCATTGTCAGAAGGAGAAATTATCCACCTCATTCAATGTTTGATGAATCATTCTCCTTATTTATTTTAGTGTCATTATTGTGATTGAATGATTGATGTTCCTTTTCCATTATTAATATCAGAACATTAAATACATACCACATTTAGCTCTTTTTCAAGTTGTTCAAACATTATCCACCTAGATGAATTATAGATCATAAGTCATTATTACTAAATAGGTTTAACCCCTCGTCACATAAATTTAATTAGTCTTGCCAAAGGTTTATGATTAGACTATCATATATTTTTTGGTTAAACAAATATCACTATTTAACAACTCAATCTTTGATTAATTAATTTTTATATTTTATTTTACTATCAATAGTATGTAATTGTTTTAACATTTAATATCCAAATCACATGGAAAGATGTACTCTAATTTCTTTTCTATTATCCCTTTTCCTTTTTTGGGTAAAGACAAGCCAGTGAAAAGTAAAGAAGGTAAACGAATGAGACTTGGCTTTTGACGAAATCAGAACCATGCCCCTAATTCGTTCAAAAATAAATTGGGTCCATTAAACTTGGATCTCCATTTTACTTCTTTTTGCTCTTTGATACTATACTTTTTTTCTTGAGATTTTTACGGGCTTAATCCTTTTTTGATTATTATTTTAAAAAATAGAATCATTTCTTCTTTATTCCATAATTTTTTTTTTTTTTTTTTACATATTAGCATATTACAAAATTTATGCTTAACATTTAACGAATGCACTAATCACGTTTTCTTGACCTTTTCTTTTTGAATAACTCCATGCATTTTAGCTAAACAAGGCAATAGAAAAGCAATTTTTATCTCTTTTAGGTGGAGATGGACTCCTTCAGAGTAGTCATTCCGTGGATCGTATATACCCACAATAAGAGATGATTCACTCAATTAATTTGTATCGCATATGAATCATCCATGATACTACAATTATAACAATTACTATCCCATGTATAATATTGGAAATTAAGTTACACAAAAAACACAACTAAAAGGCATGAAACATCAATAACATTATTATACTAGCATAATACCATGCATCATCATTATATCAAAATCATACCATACATCTAATTTGCAAATATCTTACATAATAATACATATGAAACATTAAAATACCATTATTATACTACAATTATACGATATAAAAGAGCTCCAATTTATATTATATGGTTAATAATTAAAAATACAAATTATATTCATATTTGAAATATTTATTGGTATTTGAATGATACCGTCATTAATATACATACATAAAATATATATGGCATATATTTAAATTCTTGAAAAATATTGATAGTTTCAGTTGAAAAAATACTACAAATAAACCATTATTATACCTATCAAATATCTTTTTCATTTAGTTATACATATCTTAAAAGTGGGCTTAAAATATCTATCTCCCACTACTTAACTAATATTCTGGTAATGCTACAAGTACAATAATAAACGGAAAGATATTAATTCATAAAAGAAAATATATAACAAAGTAATGAAGACCGAAAATGCATACAATTAGGTATCAAATGAGCATGAATCTCGCCCAAGAGAGAGTTAAGCTGCTATCATATATAAATATTTTAATGCCGTAAATGATAAATAAGTTATGTTGCTAT
Organism: Nicotiana otophora; assembly: GCA_000715115.1. Taxonomy (NCBI): domain Eukaryota; kingdom Viridiplantae; phylum Streptophyta; class Magnoliopsida; order Solanales; family Solanaceae; genus Nicotiana; species Nicotiana otophora. Next base: position 8,008 of record AWOL01S0006729.1, on the reverse strand, counting down.
GTTTTCGTAAAATTTATTTAAATGTTGCCTAGTTATGTTTTTTCCCTTTTTTCTTTGTGGTCTTTTTTCTATTTTTGAATTAAATACTAAATACACCCTAAAGCCACACATCTAATTAGGATCACGAGTCTGAAGACTGAAATTTCCAACCACCATCCACTGACTCCGACAGCCGCGTTAATGGAGCAAGAAAAGGCCAAATAATAGAAAACTAAAAAAGATAAAATGTAGAACATGGAAATTACACCTACCAGTAACTTTTGAGTTTTTTTTTTCATTGTCCGACTGCCACTTGCACATTTGAGGTGTCAAAAAAATTAAAGAGAGGAGAGAACAGACTATTAGCAGTAAAACCAAAACAAAGAAAAAGGAGTAGAAAGATAGGATTAAAGAATCATCGTAAAGAACGTTTGGTTTGCCTCGAATTGCAAGTTTTGAAACCGAACAAAGTTTGGCAAACACGTGGTTGTGCAATGCTATTTGTCCGATTCTCCATCCCCTAACCCCAACCCCACCACCCTCCCCCATTATGTCCCCATTTCCTCTACTCATCACTTTATACTCTGTTGAGTCAAAGAAAGAGTAGACATGACACATAGTGGAGTCCTGCAGCCTTCACTCTACCCATATTCACACTTTCCAAAAGGGGTTGGAGGGTTCTTGATTTTTCATAACAAGTAAAAAAGAAGGCATCTTTATTTTGTTTTCTTTTGTTGTTGGGGTTCTACTTGGAGATTGAATTAAAATTAGTTGGGTAAGTGGTTAATTTAGGTGGGATTGTGAGATGGGAAAGAAAAGGTCTTTGCCTGATTGGCTTCCTGCTGGATGGAAGGTGGAATTCAGAAAAGGAAAGAAAGAGAAGGTGCTTTCTTGCTCATTGCTCTTGCTTAATCTTCCATTTTGCCTTTTTTTTTTTGAAAACAATTCTTGTTTATTTTGCTTTTGGCTAATAAAGATTGATTCTTTGTTTGATTCTTTTCTGATTTCTGATCTTCCTGCTTCAACTGTAATTTCTGTTGTTCTTGGTCTAATCTGTATTGTTTTGGGCACAAAACCACAACTTTGCTTCACCTAACTATTTCAGTAACAAAGGGCTATTACTTTGTGTCTTCTCCTTGTTGCATGACTTGGCAAGATTGATGCATGCTTTATCTGTATAGACAAAATAATTGAACTTTGTTACATGCAAGCTGATTGGGACACTAAAACCAGTAAAAAAGAAAGAAAGAAAAATAACAGGACAATTTGTGCGAGTTAGTCTTCTTGCTTTAACAAGGTTTAACTGAAGAGGTGCTAGTTTGCTTATGGCTGAAGTATGTAAAGCATTCAAATTTTGCTTGCATGCCAAATAAGGACTGTTACAAGTATACCAGCGTGTAAAAAGGCAAAGCATTTGTTGAACCTTGTAAAGCCTTGGACAGTACAGATATATGAATGGCCTAGTTCTAGTGATTGGTTCAACTTCGGTATATAAGCCTCTTATGCATCATTTTTCACTTCTGGGCAGCGACACATCATATACCAAATTGTCTCTGTCAAGACTTTCTTTAAATCAATTTTTATTTTTGTGGGGAGCGATTGCTGGGGTGGTCTTATGGAGTCATGGTAGTGTGATATGTCAGCCATTGCATGTCAAGTTTAAGGAGGAGCCATTTTGATTTGGTCCCCAGCTATTGTCTCCTCTATATCAAGGATTAAATTCCCTTGGTTAGATTATGTAATGGATTGAATGATCTTAGCTTTTTGTTAAGAAGCATCGTGTCTTGTCCTTGGTGTGATGCTAATGGTTCGCACGTTTGATGCCTTTGTTTTTTTCTTTTATTCTTGTTTTCCTTATTCCCTGTCTCTGAATCTTTCAAAATTATTTCAGCCCCTAAAATTGATCATATATTGGAACATTACTCGGCAACTAGATCAGATACACTGCTTCTGTTATTCAAATTGTAGCAAGCTATAGTTTTTATATTCTTTTTTCCGAAAACGAGTCTCCTAGCATCTTAATCCCCTAATCCTTTGATTTTCTTAAACCATCCACTACACTGATATTACTGTGAATCTAAGCTTTTGTCTCTTACATTGATGCATATTTTGGGACGTTTGATTTGGGTGACCTGCTATTTTCTTCTTAGATGATAGGCTGCTTATTGTGCTTTTGGTGTTTTAGAAGTAGGGAGACGTAAGTGAATCTGCATTCGATTTTGTTTAATGAGGAGAAAATTCTAGATTCTTTAATAGTGTGTGGCAGAGAGTCAGGTCAGTTGCAAAATCTGCTATCTTACAACCCAAACTATAGAGCAATTTTGAAAGATTCTACACCTTTAAATACATTTCCCGATCTCATATCACTCTAACCACTTCATCTTAGCCTTATTAGGACCATTTTACCTTTGCCAAAATGGACAAACTACATAATGCATTTTTTGTTTTTAATAGCTAATACTAAGTCTGGAATATTTGCTGGCATGAGATGCCATTATAAATTCTCTTTTCCAGAAAAAAGTGAATGTAATGGATGGATTATGTTTATTCTTTAAGAAGTTATGTAGTTCTATAACAGTCCTACCCCTCATATCCATACCAACCTAGTTCTCACGCCACCAATTGCAGTTTTCCTTGCTGTGCTATATCTACTTCCTAACACTCGGTATAAACAACAACAACAACCCAGTATAATCCCACTAGTGAGTCTGGGGAGGGTAGTGTGTACGCCGACCTTACCCCTATCCTGGGGTAGAGATGCTGTTTCCGATAGACTCTCGGCTCCCTCCCTCCAAGAACTCCCCACCTTGCTCTTGGGTGACTCGAACTCACAACCTCTTGGTTGGAAGTGGAGGGTGCTTTCGACTAGAGCAACCCACTCTTGTCGACACTCAGTATAAAGTATCACACATTTACCTCTTGAAAGTCCTGTGAGGGCTTCATTGGTTCTAACATGACGAAGTGGGATGTATAAATTGCTAATGGCAGTTCCTGAAATTTTGAGTCATAAAGTTTCTTTTCTCTCCCACCTTGAATCCATGCACATTTACGAATGGAAAAGTGAAAACAATAATATTGTTATTCCTCTCCTTTTTGCTGGTTCTTAACCAGTAAACATGCATTCTGTATATCTGAGTGTATCTATTGTGTTTATTGCAGTGGTATAGTGATCCCTCAAAAGGACTCAAATTCTGCTCTAAGGCGGACGTTCTTCACTATCTCAGCAGTGTTGGCAGTAACTGTTTTAAGAGTTCTAGTACGAAGGAGATAGAGAAGAAAGACACTGGAAAGGTCTCGTTGGTTAATATATATTTTCTACCATGATAGTGCAACCTTCTTTTCCCCTTCTTGCGGGGTAACCTCCTTTATATGAAGTTCTCTCCTTTGGTTTTGCCCCTTACAGTTTTTTTTTCTTTTTCAATGATATAGGTTGTAACTGAGAAGGCTACATCAGAAGGATTACCACCAGGATGGATTAAGGAAGTGAGGGTCAGGAGAAAGGGGCACAAAATCAAGAAAGATCCGGTACTAACTCCCTCTTTATTTTCATATTTCAATATCTACCAGCTCAGCAATTACTGGAAATGCAAATCCTTAACCTCTATTTTAAATTCAAATATACTGCTTCGCGTATCGATTCCAATTGCATTCTACTTGGAGTATGTAGTAATGTAATTAGTGAATTACCTTTGCAGTATTATACTGACCCTGTCAGTGGACACACTTTCCGCTCTATGAAGGAAGTTTCTCGGTTCCTTGAAACTAGAGAGTCAGGAAGATTTGAATCCAAGTCCAGGGATCAGTGTCCTGGCACTTCAGAACTGGGAGAACCTTTTTCAACTGTAAGTGAGGATGTTTTTCGCATGTTAGTTTTCATTTACTGGTATTATCCTCTATGGTAGTTAAAAGATCATAGGTTTTCATAAGCTAGTTATAATACAAGACCTCCTGTTTACAATGGTTTATGGAGGTAAATAGTAATTATCTGAAGAAATGTGGTGTCAAAGAAAATTAAATTGTATGATGACATTACACCTCAAATTACTGGAATTTAGACAAGTAGTAAGTTGCAGATCTTGATATCTATGTTTGTGGAAGTGGTGATACTTCTATTTTTTCACCGACATGCCCTTAGAAAAGAGTCCAGTTCATATCCTACAAGCTTTATTTAGACATCCGTAAACAAACTGATTACACCTCACTCTAAGAAACTTTGTGAGGTTCTGGATATTATCTGATCTAACTTTGAGAGGAGAAAACTCTTAAAAAAGATCATTCTTTCCCTTGTCTTTTTGTCATGATAAACGTTTATTGGTGATTTCAGATCTGTAGCATGTTCTGGTCTCCATTTTCTTTGTAAAAATAGCGGAGGAGGTCAGACTCTTAATACAGTGCATTCTTCATCAAATAAAAAAACTTCACAACCTCCCTATCTTATTATAATCATTTGAAACTGTTGATTACCACTGCAAACAGGACACCCTCCTCACACATAAAACTCGTGAGCAAGATATTAAAACCACTAGCAATGCTTCAAATTCTCTATGGTAATTCTTCACGATCTAATCTTTTTGTTTGTTTCTGGTATTTAGTTGACTGCTGAAGCTGACAAGCATACATCGCTAGACAGCGATGCATCTGGCAAGGAAGTTAATTCGAATCAGAAGCTGAAGTTGGGTGCTGAACATATGGCGCATTCCAGTTGTGTAGTAGGCAGTATATCATCCTTTGAAGGTATTACTCACTATTGGAAAGTTCTAGTGTTTCAGTTTGATATGGAGTATTTAATGCTTTATTTATGCTCTTATGTCATCTATTTATTGCAAGTTTCCTTCCATTCCTCTCTTACAAATTTCCTCATGAATTCAAGAACTAGTTTACTGCTGTAATTCTTGGGGGAAAAGCTTTTAATATGAGAACTTCTTTTGATACTGCAAATCTTTAGAATCTTCAAAAGATATCATTTCATGTCACAAAATTCAAATACAGGCACACTTTTAAAGAAAAAAGAAAACTTCGTTTAAGGCATGTCACGTGTTTTTTAGTAGTTTATCAAAATGAATGTTTTTAATTTGGAAATGAGAAATATTTCAGGTTTAGGAGGTGCTGTACCAGAGAATGCGGATGAGGAGGATGATGGTAAAGTTGTTTCAGATCCCGTAAGTGGACAAGAACAAGAAAAGGAGAATGATGGTAAATTTGTTTCAAATCCTGTAAGTGGAGAAAATCAAGAAAAGCCATCACGAGATGGTGTGGAAAAGCATGACCAGAAAACAATCCCGCGTAAACGAAAAAAGGGTATGAACTTGCCTCGCAGAAAATCAAAACGGCTTGCTGGTATTAAAGCTGATACATCTCTTCAGCTCCGAACAAATAATCAAGCCCATCTAGCTACAGTAAGACAGGAGGAGGAGACACAAGCTGCCACCACTGATAACCCTGTGAATTTTATTGATACCAGTAAGCATGTTGCAACGGCATTAACCGGTATTACCATCAATAAGAAGATAGAAATTGGGAGTGTGACCAGCAAAGGGCAACAAGACATTGTTACTTTACCACTAAAGGAGCGAGAACTACCTTCTCCAGCTGAACCCGCAAAAACTAACCTTGGTAGCTGCAAAGGTGATAAGAAAGGTGAAACAGCTCTCGAGTCATCTTTAAGTGACATTTGGACGGATCCATGCATAGAATTTGCAATAAAAACTCTAACTGGCACAATTCCGGTCATAAATGAAAAGAAAGTGGATAAGATCCCAGGTTCTAGTCCGAGCATGTCTTCTGTTAATACTCCTTCCACTGTGGGTTTACCTTCTGATGAAATATGGGCAGATCCTTGCTTCATGTTCGCGGTCAAGACTCTTACTGGTGAAATACCAATAGGGGACGAATTATGCTCTCAGAAGATAGTACAGCAGCAATTCACTTCATCACAGTTCCAAGGAAATAATGGCTTAGTATTACCAAACATTAGATTTGAAGAGTTTGGCAAGGCCAATCTTTCACATATGGGGGCACCTGAAAAGGCTTTGTACAAGCAACAGCCTGCAGTAGCAGCCCCCAACGCATATCAAAATTGTTGGTTTACAAAATTTGGTCCTCGTCGGCCTTCACCACTTTGCTGAAATAGACTATTATAGATTGTAACTTACTTTAGGAAGTTCAACCTAGCTTGTAGTAGTGTTGTAATTTGTAACACAGTGCCTAAGTCTGTGAACTCAAAATTTTAAGGCAGCTAGAGCTGCAGTAAAAACTATGATGTAAAAATATTATTCACGGCCGGAGTGCCTGTTTCCTGTGTATTTTTCTTGATTGGGAACACTTGTCGCTAGTTCGAGCAGCAGCTGTTTTCGTCCATTTTCACTAAAAGCTAAAACAACTGTTAAAAGTATTTTCTGAAGGGAATCCATATCCTTGTGCCTCAAAATTTTTGGTCTAGGATGCATGTGCTTGATATATCCAAATAACTTCATATCAAGAACTGTACCGAAAAGGCAACTTTAGTTGGAGAATGGCAACTGAACTAAGTACTAGTTAAGTAGTAAATAAATCAAGCTATTCACATATATAGTTTAACTTTATTACTTGATCGAGTTTCTTCACTATTTTTACAGCTTGTATGAGCTAAAATTGATGAAGAGTTCCTCTGTCCAAATTGTTTAATATAACTTCGGTTACAAAAATGGAAATTAATTAATTTTAAGTCTATTAATTAACTTTATCTTTGAAAACCATGTGAAAATTATTACTAACTCCATACTTCAACACAGTAATACTAGTACCAAACGCTAAGTGATGGTCACAGGTAAAGGTGAGGAATTTTCAATTTTCCAATTCTTATGTAGCCTCTAACAATAATTATTACTACTAACTCCATACTTCAACATAATAAAAGCACCAAACGGCAAGTGAAGGTCACAGGAAAATATGGGAGTTTTCCAATTTTTATGTAGTTTCTAAGTTTACTTCTAGTTACGCTATCAAGTCGTTTTAATAATAATTAGAAGTAATTACCCGTAGTTTTGTCAAAAAAGGTAATTTAATTACTCATAAGACATGGAGTAGTAATTAACTTTCTTAAGCATGTTGAATTGAAATTGATTGTCTAAAAAATCATTTTACGTGTCCGTCGCTATAAGATAAGTCCAAACTTAATTTATCCATCGGTTCGCCTTGTTTATTCTTTCTTTCTTTTGAAAATATCCTTGAGCAGATTTATTTCCTTTTGTTCGTTCAAGTCCATTAAACCACTTTGCCTGAGCCATCTTTCTGCGGCAGGCTTCTTCCCGTCTCTTTCTCCGACGACATCGAACTGTATGTTTCTCTCTCCTTTCCTCTTCCTCCAGAATCTCTCGTATGCATTCTTTCGTAGGAAAAAGAAAACCTAATCCAGAAGTGTAAATTTGGTTGCAATTTGTTGTATCTGTTCTACTGCATGAAAAAAATCCTTGTCTGCGATCTTCTTCTTTGTTCATTTATGAGTTAATCTGCGTTTTTACCAAAGAATATGATGGTTATTTTGCCTTCTAGGATTAATGATCAATTTTTTCTGAAATATTTTCGGAAAAAAGGCAAAGAGAAAATATGTCAAGATAATTTCCTGTTCTTAGGTTAGACTCATATATCTTAAATCATTTACTGAAAGTGTCCTAATTAATCAAACAAGTGAATGATTAATTTGTGTTTATGATTATCTCATATCTTAGCATGTTTGTATATAATATAATGGTGCTTGGCATCCCTACACCTTCCAAATGAAAAATACATAGTAAAAACTACTATCTGTTATCTATGAAACAACTAGCAATTTGTGCCACGGGGCTTTAGTCTATTGGTAAGAGCACAACACGTGATGTGTGGGTTTGGCGCATGTCACATGTTTGAACCCTGCTATAGAAAAGCTTGGTATTTACTTGGAGAAGGATAGAGGGGCGGGCTCATTATCCATCGAATTTCGATCTGTGCACACTGGTCCTCGGACATTTTTCGGTTATAAAAAATCTGGAGCAATTTGTCGAGGGGGAGGGGG
>AWOL01S0006728.1:7724-20981 GCA_000715115.1 Nicotiana otophora | reverse complement strand
ATTTTAATTTGCAAGTTCAAAAATAACAAAATCAAAAAAGAACTTGTAACTTAATTTGAAGTATTATATATTATTCAATAAAAATATCAAATGAAAGTATTCGGAGCTTGATCCTTACATATTGCCTATTGGTCTTATTAAATAATTTTTTGTAGCCACTTACTTTCAAATTTCAATTTTAAAATTATAAAATTCAAATTTCAAATTAAAAATTTTAAACTTCAAAGTTTAATTCTAAGCCTTAAAAGTTTGCAAACACTTAAGTATCAATAACATTGAATAAGAAAAATAAAATTTACTTTAAAAAAAAAATAAAAATTTATGGCCCGCTAACAACCCACTAAGCCCAAACCCGGACGGACAAAAAAAACCCCAAAAAAGTACAGCCCGCAACATTAAACGGACGGGCTGATTTTTTTTGTGTCCAGCCCGTCCCAGCCCGCCCGTTAAACACCCATAAGTAAAATTGCTCATCTCCACTTGTGGACATAAGTCACTTTGACCGTACCACGTTAAATTTGTGTCTTATTTATCTTCTTTAATTGCCGTTATTATCAACTTGCTTTGTCTTTGTTACTGTCATTATAACTTTGTTTGGCTAAATTCTGCACTACCCGATTTCCCGATCCTAACATTATCCATCTTTTGCTTCTTTGTTTTTCCTTTTGAATGTGATGATTCGTCACGAATGGACAGTTTGTCGTCTTATAATTGGAAATCAGAACAATGTATAAATCCATCTGTATAACCAAATATATTCAACTACGGGACTGCTGATCTAATGAAAACCACTTCCCAATATGATTGTTTCAAGCCCTTTACTTACGTCAGACATGTCGAAAAATCTCTTTTCAGTTCCAGTCTTACTTCTTCAGGTTGTGAAATATTTCTTCATGTGCAGATTTGGAAACAGCAAGTAATACTTACACATACCCCGCAGTACTGAATTCACCAAACCATTCCAGCAACCGTTGATCCGCTAAATTCTTGAAATCTATAGAGCACTTGCGGTAGCTTTTGCGAGGACAATACACACGGTTAGAAATCCGCTAAACACGATAAAATAACCGATTAAAGTTGGTCGGTTATGGCCAATTACCGATCAAAATGCGACCATTTATGTGTGGACGATATTTTGACGGTCGAGAAGGCATACCGACCAAAGTTGATCGGAAATTACCGACCAACATTGGTCGGTATGCTTTAAACGACCATCTGACACTGTAAATGGTTTACCGACCAAAACTGGTTGGAAACATATTTTATTAATTTAATTTTACCGACCAAAGTTGGTCGGTGTATTAAATTTATTAATTTTTATTACCGACCAACTTTGGTCGGTAAATGAAAATATGCTTTTTTTATAAATTATTAAAATTAAAAAACAACGACCAACTTTGATCGGTATTGGAAAAATAGTTTTTTTTAAAATAATTAAAATTAAAAATTACCGGCCAAAGTAACTTTGGTCGGTAAGCTCAACAGTGCAGACAAAATACCGACAATGTTGAATTCTGGGAATTCATTGTTCATTTACCGACCAACGTTGGTCGGTAGTATGCAATTAATTTTTTATTATTATTATTTACCGACCAAAGTTGGTCGATTATCTGGGTTTAATTTTGGCATACAATGCCTGTTTTGGTAGCTACACCACCTGCCAGCATACCAATACCCCCAATTCACCTCATAAAATCCCTAATTCACCCTAAATCCATCCACATATCCAACAACAACAACAATACAACAACAACAACAACAACAACAATAACAACACAACAACAACCAAATATCCAACAACAACAACCAAATATCCAATAAATACTTTAAAACTAACAAATTAAAGTTCAATTGAACATAGCAATCCAAAACCAATTAAAACTAATTACAACAAGTTCAAAATTGTTCAATCTAATTTAAAACTGGTTCTATTTGTCTAGTTCAAAGTATATAAAAGTACTGGTAAAGGGGTGTTTTCTACAACATCATCATCACCGTCTGATGAACTTTCATCTACAAGACGATATAGAGAACGGTCTTGTAGAGGACGAGAAGAACGATCACAGGGAGGACGGGAGGGACGATCACGAGCAGGACGGGAGGAACGATCATGTGGAGGTCGACCCTCTGGCGATAACTCACGAGACCGGGGCAACGGAAAAACTCCAGTAGATAGGAGAGTTCTGATCTGAGCTTGCATGCCAAGGAATTGAGCATCTCTGTAACGACCCAACTTGTTGTTTTAAGAATTTATGTTCCGTCGATGGCTTAAGGTCTCAAGCAGCTTTGAAATATGTATTATGACGTGCGAGGGTAGTCAAGTTTGGTTTTCGGATGATTCAGGATTTAATTGAAAGAACAATTCTTATTTTGGAAGTTTAAATTGAAATAATTGACCGGATGGTGAATTATATGCAAACGACCCCGAAATGGAGTTTTGATGATTCCAATAGTTTTGTATGGTGATTTTGGACTTAGGAGCCTGTCCGAAAAATATTTTGAAAGTCTGTAGTGAAATTTTGCTTGAAATGGCAATAGTTGAATTTTGGAAAGTTTGACCGGGGAGTTGACTTTTTGATATCGGAGTCGGAATCCAGTTCTGAAAATTTTTATAGTTCTGTTATGTTATTTATAACTTGTGTGCAAAATTTGAGGTCAATCGAAATTGATTTGATATATTTCGGCACAAAATATAGAAGTTGGAAGATTTGAAAACTCATAATTCGATTCGATGCGCGATTCGTAATTTCGGCGTTGTTTGGCATGGTTTGAAGCCTCAACTAAGTTCGTATTATATTTTGGGATATGTTGGTATATTTGATTAAGGTCCCGAGGGCCTCAGGTGAATTTCGGAAGGATAACAGAATGAATTTCGGACAAAAGGAGCTGCTGGAATTTTTCTGCTGCAGAAGCTATTTTTGGACAGCAACTGGCGCAATCGCAGAGCCAACGTTTGGAAGCTTATATCTCGAAATTTATAAGGAATATGAAAATTTTCAAAACATTAAAGTTGTAGCCCTTTGATTCTAGTTTCCAGAAAGTTAAACCATTCATCATTTGGATATTTGTATAAAAAGTTATGGTCGACTAAATGAAGGCTCGTAAAGTAGTTTTGCCAGAAATTTCTGATATGTGGAGCCTACTTTGGAAGCTTACATCTCGAAATCTGATGAAACTCACAAAATTCGATAACCCATTCAATTACCAGTCCACCCATATCAATTTTATCAAATTTTGATAAAAACTCGACCTCCAAATCTAAAATATTCGTTCTTGAAAGTTATTACAAAAATTTTGATTTCATCCATTTAAATCCGAAATAAATGATGAATATAACCATTGATTTATGAAATATAATCACTTTTGGATATAGGATACTTACCCAAGTTGAAGTCGTGAAGAGATCCTAAAAAAATCGCTCGAACAGTGCTATAAAAAGCCAAAAATGAAATGAAGGAAATGACCATTTTTGGACCTTAAGTTTCTGCCCATCCATTACTAAAAGTCTATTTTCCGTCACTAAAAGTCCATACCAGAACTGGCTTGCACAATCAGTTATTGTTTTCACTAAAAGAGCTCTAACTCCATCATAGGAACTCGGAATTCGACGATTCTTATTTCTATGAGTCACAAATAATAATACGAACCTAGTCGTTCAATTCTATGAGTCACAAATAATAATACGAACCTAGTCGTTCAATCGGAACTCAATTCGGAGCTCATTTGTTCTTTGCGATACCAATTTCGCTCGTTAAACAATTAACTCATATTTTACACTAAAAATCCAATTGCGACTTGATGAAATTAGACCAAACTTTTCATATCACTCCTATAATTCATTGTCAAAATCCCAAAAATCTCAAAATCAAATTTCGATCTCTAGAACTAAAAATGGACCTTTGGATCATTACATGCTTATGCTGAAAACATCAAACTCTTCCGAGACAGCCTCTAGTATATCAACCATAACTTCTTATACTCAACTCCAATTGCCAAACGGTTTACATTTCTGCAAACTAGATACAAAGGGCTACAATTTTATATTTTGTTCATCAACTAACTCCTTATAGATTGCTAGATATAAGCTCCCAAAATCTGCCCTGTGTAGCTGAAATATCTGGCGATGCACACTGTTGTAGCCAAAAACTACAGTACCAGCTTTAGTTAATCGATCATAACTTTTTGTAAAAATGTCGGAATGATAAATGGTTTATCATTATGGAAACTAAAATCTAAGGGCTACAAGTTTTATGTTTTAATAATTTCCAGATTCCTTATAGATTTCGAGATATAAGCTTCCAAAATAGGCTCCACATATCAAAACGTTTTAGCAAAACTGCTTTACCAGCTTTCATTCAGTCAATCATAACTTTCTTTACGAATGTCCAAATAATGAATGGTTTAACTTTCTGGAAATTAGAATCAAAGAACTATAAATTTAATGTTTTGAAAATTTTCATATTCTTTATAAATTTTGAGATATAAGCTTTCAAACTCGACTCTGCAATTGTACCAGTTGCTGTCCAAAAACAGCTTATGTAGCTAAAAAATTCCAGTAGCTCCTTTTGTCCGAAATCCATTCCGTTAACCTTCCGAAATTCACCCGAGGCCTCGGAACCTTAACCAAATATACCAACATGTCCCAATATACAATACGAACTTAGTTGAGGCTTCAAACCATGCCAAACAACGCCGAAATTACGAATCGCGCATCGAATCATGAGTTTTCAAATCTTCCAACTTCTATATTTTATGCCGAAATGTATCAAATCAATTCCGATTGACCTTAAATTTTGCACACAAGTCATAAATAACATAAAAGATCTATGAAAATTTTCAGAACTGAATTCTGACTCCAATATCAAAAAGTCAACTCCCGGTCTAACTTCCCAAAATTCAACTTTCGTCATTTCAAGTAAAATTTCACTACGGACTTTCAAAATATTTTTCGGATATACTCCTAAGTCAAAAATCACCATACAAAGCTATTGAAATCATTAAAACTCCATTTCGGGGTCGTTTATACATAATTCATCATCCGATCAATTATTTCAACTTAAGCTTCCAAAATAAGAATTGTTTATTGAATTAAATCCTGAATCACCCGAAAACCAAACTTGACCACCGTCGCAAGTCATAATACACATTTCAAAGCTGCTTGAGACCTTAAGCCATCGAACGGAATGTAAATTCTTAAAACGACAAGTCAGATCGTTACATCCTCCCCCTCTTAAAACATACGTTTGTCCTAGAACGTGCCAAGAATTATTCTGAGGACATTTAATTTCTGAGTATATTATTACACGCATACTCGCGGTTGATTATACGTCACCACAATTTAGCATGGGTCTGACAATACTATCTCAGTTGAAATTATTTCTTTTATCCTCATTTATAAACTTTAAAGCCAACTTCTTACACTCCAATTAATTTCAAAAGGCCTTATTATCATATCAACGCACGGTATTAGTTTCAACAAGCTATAGCAACTCGTGCCTACGCACACATCAACGTATGCCCATAACCACATCTCTGGTCATAATAGCTATTTATAATTAATTCCAGCATACTCAATTAATCTCATATTAACTAAAATCTCATTTTAAATTTTCGCAACACTGACAGAAACACGCGAGGCATGAAGACCTCATAATTATTTATCCGAATCAACGAGTCGCATTTAACACCACCTGGGCACTCACCTTATTGGCTAAAACGCAATATTTACAGCACGAATATGGATAAATATGCAAAGAAACATATAAAAGAATTATCAAATAGGCCTAACATGCATGACTCCCCATTAATACTATAGTTTAAATTTAATTTCACAAAGGGAGAATTTAAACTCATAAATTTTTCACCACAAGGACCTCGTCCTTATATAACATCCATCGCGGCTTGTAGCCCTGTTTAAATATTTCACATCATATAAAAATGCGAGGATCTCGTCCTCAACTCCGAATCACAAGTATTTTGCACATTATGCCAATTGAAATTTTTAATTTCCTTTCTTTCTTCTTTTCAATAAATGTCGTAAACAATTTTCTCAACACATAATGAACCCCTCATTCTAATAGGGCATACAATTCATAAAATTGAAATCAATTATTCCAAAATCACATCAAAACCCACTATAGTGAGTAATAAAAATCAATTTTGGACTTATAGCCTTCAATGGTGTACAAAAAAAAAATGAAAGACATGGGCTAACATCATCAAATCTCCCAACAAGGATAAATATGTAAATAAGTCACAAAGCTACGAAGCTCGCCCATAAGCGGAGCATAATAGGAGGACTCGCCTCAATATTCAGAACCGAATCAAATTAAGGAAAAAAATTCTTTTATAACAGATCAGGATCATACCTGTAACGACACCATCTGGTGTAGTGGCTTCAGCCACACCATAACAAATATATCAACGGGCTGGGCCTCCCCCTCTAGGGCGCCCTTTACCCGCCTGTCCTCCACCTCTAACTGGTTGTGGACGTGGAGTATTAAATGGAATAAAGCTTATAGCTAGAGTGCTCTAATGAAATCCACCCATCCTAAGTCTGAGACAATTTCTCTTGATGCGTCTAATATCACCACACTCATAACAACCCCTCTGCGGGTTCGGCTGCTCACATTGAGTCTGTGCCGGATATCTGAAATAACCATTATAGGAACCTCGTGCCGGTAGTGCATTAAAAGAACTTACTGGAACTCCCCGAGTATTCTGAAATTGTTTACATGCCCCCTTGATACTGAAATGTAGAATTATTAAGGATGCGGGAATACCGCAAGTCTCAGCATCATCCCATACAAATCTCAGCTCTTAATCATATACAAGTTTCAGAGAACCTTTCAATACCACATAAATACATCTCAGGCCAAAACTCATATAACACACGACCCCGCAATTTGATCGTTGATAATGGACTCCCTTCACTTGGCGCGAAGCCATAGGACATAGTCCGATGATCCACAATACTAACCTTCACCGCTCGTACGACACCAGCCATAAGACATTTCAAGTCATCTATTTGGTGCATGTCATCCTCGTGACAGTTAAACTCGCTTCCTCTAGTGCCTTGACTGCTAGTATGTAACCTTCACTAAATAAAAATTCCATACGAACCACATAGTCTCTAATACCACCAACTATCTTATGTTCTTTTGCATCCACTTGTGCATGAAATTGCGCACTCGGTATCAACTATGCGTCAATGGTTCGTGATACTACAAAGGGGTTATAAGGGAGCAAGGGTTGCTCAACCATTGTTACCACGTGTCGTCCAG
This sequence comes from Nicotiana otophora, assembly GCA_000715115.1. NCBI lineage: Eukaryota > Viridiplantae > Streptophyta > Magnoliopsida > Solanales > Solanaceae > Nicotiana > Nicotiana otophora. The sequence goes on along the minus strand of AWOL01S0006728.1, from coordinate 13,698 downwards.
ATCGAGGATGCGGAAGTATTGAAATATCATTCAGTTGTGCACATGGGGGTGCATCAGGTTCTGACATCTGGTTGATAAGTATGATCTTAAGAAGCTTTTGGAATTTTGACAATGAATTATAGGAGTGATATGGAAAGTTTGGTCTAATTTCATCAAGTCGCGATTGAGTTTTTAGCGCAAAACATGAGCTAATTGTTTAACGAGCGAAAGTGGTATTGCATTGAGCGAATGAGCTCCGAATTGAGTTTCTATTGAATGACTAGGTTCGTATTATTATTTGTGACTCATAGGAACAAGAATCGTCGAATTCCGAGTTCCTACGATGGAGTTAGAGCCTTTTTAGTAAAAATAACATAACTGCTGATACAAGCAAGTTTTGGTGTGGACTTTTAGTGACGAAAAATGGACTTTTAGTGACGGAAAATGGACTTTTAGTGACGGATGGGCAGAAACTTAAGGACCAAAAATGGTCATTTCCTTCATTTCATTTTTGGATTTTTGTAGCACGGTTCTTGGGCGATTGTTTTAGGATTTCTTCACGACTTCGACTTGGGTAAGTGTCCTATATCCAAAAGTGGTTATATTTCATAAATCAATGGTTATATTCATCATTTATTTCGGATTTAAATGGAAGAAATCAAGATTTTTGCAAAACTTGTCAAGAACGAAAAGTTTAGATTTGGAGGTCGAGTTGTTATCAGAATTTGATAAAATTAAGATGGGTGGACTCGTAATTGAATGGGTTGTCGACTTTTGTGAGTTTTGTCAGATTCCGAGATGTGGGCCCCACAAGCAATTTTTGAGTTAAATTTTAGATTTTGTTAGAAAATTAGTATTTTCATATGGATTAATTCTTATAATTAGTATTCACTGAATTGAATTAATTTGGTTAGATTTGAGTTGTCCGGAGGTCAATTCATGCAAGAAGGTTATTTTGGAATATCAGCCTAACTTCAAAGGTAAGTATCTTGCCTAACCTTGAGCGGGAGAATTTTCCCTTAGGCATTGAGTCTTATGTGCAATTTGTGTAATTGAAAACCATGTACGTGAGATGACGAGTATGTACTTGGTTTATATGTGCAAATTACATTGGTTGAAATCCTTAGACACCTTTATGTATTAAATTAAAAATTATTGGCGCTTATTAAAACCTTTAATTGTCTTACCTAAATCCTTATTTTGTTGGATTTGTTTTTATATGATGATTTGGTGTGATTGCCACCTTAATTTTTATATGAAATATTATTTTGTTGAGTTGTTCACTCCCGGATATAGTTGTTAAGATTTTGTGTACATTATGGTCGAGCCATGGACTCCTTATTGTGAAAAAATAATGTATTGTTGATTTCTGTGAAAAGTTGTAATATTTGAGCATTTTTGTACAATTTGTGATATGTTATAATATTTGAGCACTTGATGTGCAATTTGTGATATGTTGTAATATTTGAGCACTTGATGTGCAATTTGTGATATGTTGTGATATATGAGCACTTGAGGTGCAAGTTGTATTATGCTGTGATATTTGGGCACTTGAGGTGCGATTTGTGAAATATTGTGATATTGATACGCATACGGTGATATAAGGTCAGGATGTTGAAACACATGCAGTGAGATAAGGGTGGATTGAAACGCGTGGCTAGTAGGGGAACTATTAGAAGTCATGCGATGTGATAAGAGTGGCTAAAACGTGGGATGCTATTTCGAGAAAAATAATTTCTTTAAAATTAAATGTGAAGGTTCCCGCGGTGATATAAAGAAATGAGATATTGTCAATTTAGGTATAATTTGGGACTACGAGGCGGTACATCGGGAGTGCCCTGTTGATATTTTTTTATTTATGTTCTTGTCTTGGGTGATTTTGTTTCATTTAATATGTAAATTCTTGTCTTCTTCCGTGATGTACTAGTTGACTTTGTTATTATGTGTTTTGTGCTCCTAGTTGTATTGTGTTGGCTCTGGCTTTTTAGCACGAGACTCTGAAGAAGTATATTTCTGGTTTTTCTTACTGATTTTTGATGATTGAGTTGATTTAAATAAAAGAAATTATTATTATGTATTAAATTATATAATTTTACATCCAAATCAGTAGTTTATCTGATGCTTTAATTTAATTGCAATGTTATTTTCTTCACCCAAATTATTTCTAAAATAAATTTATTTTTTTGTTGATTTCTTACTTGATTTTAAAAAAATTGTAAACTCACTTTAGTGGAAATAAATTGACCATATGGATCTTATATACATTGATATTATTGGCATGTGAGTTGTCTGTGCAGCTGTGATAAAAATATGAGCACGAGGTGCCGTGAAAATATGAAAGTGGGTTGAGACCCGTATTTTTATGAATATAGAATGAGGTGTCACAAGGTGACTTTTATTTGAAGGAATTATATTCCAAAAATATTATTTGAAAGAATTATAGTTGAAAGAAATATATTTGAAGGGAGTATATTCGAAATATATATTTATTTGAGAAGGTTATATTCTAAGAATTTTTATTGAAAAACTTATAATTTGAAAGATTTATACTTGAAGTACTTACATTGGAAAGACGTATATTTGAGGGNGTATATTCGAAATATATATTTATTTGACAAGGTTATATTCTAAGGATTTTTATTGAAAAACTTATATTTGAAAGATTTATACTTGAAGTACTTACATTGGAAAGACGTATATTTGAGGGACTTGATTGATTGGTTGTATTTGTGTTCCTTATTCATTTGAGCAATATTTATGGTGTTCTTGTTGCCTTGTTGTTTATATAATTTATTTATTCTTGTTGCCATCATTTCTATTTATTTATTATTATTATTATTATTATTATTATTATTATTATTATTATTATTATTATTATTATTATTATTATATACTGCTACACTGCACAAGTTAATTGATTAGTGAGTTTCTTGACTGTACCTCGTCACTTCTCCATCGAGGTTAGTCTTAATACTTATTGGGTACCGACTGTGGTGTACTTGTACTACACTTCTACATATTTTTGTGCAGAGCCCGGTATTGGAGATATCGGACTCAGACAGAGTTAGTGTGTTGATCGCAAAGATTCAAGGTAGAGCTGCTTGGTTGTCGCAGTCCCTTGGAATCTTTCCATTTTATTGTACTATTAATTATTATTCGAACAATAGTGTATATTCGATACTTGAGATCATTTCATAAATTCAGTTAGAGTTCGTGACTCAGTATTATCTGTCTTGGGAGGTTTTTAAAATTACTTTCATTGTTGGTTTCGACACGTGTATTAAATTATATCTTTATCAAAAAAAAGGGGGCTTGAATTGTAATTGTAATCGGCTTACCTAGTCTTAGAGACTAAGTGCCATCACGACGCCTGTGGTGGGATTTTGGGTCGTGACAATCTCTAAGCCTTTCTCTTTTCTTGGCCGCTTCTAGCTCGGATGTGAGCTTTGTCACTATCTCCTGCATAGCCGAGAGGCTCTCCCTATTAAGTTGCTCGTCTTGCGAGGAAATCCCTATTCCTTGCATTCCATACCTATAACGATGGAAGTTTTTAATAGGAAGCCCGTATACCTTCCCCCATTTTGGACCGCCAACAGATTCCAACCATATTCTTTCAGCATCCTCGTCCCAAGGTTGACTTGGCTCGCCCGATTCACCAGATGGATGACTATGAATGAATTCCTCCACGTTACTTTGGTAGTGACCCTATATTATTTTAAATTAAATTAGTATTTCAAAATTCTTATAAAAGTAAATTATAACACTTAAAAAAAATTGAAAGCTTACATATACAATCTCTGCCCGGTCCTCGACCCACCTATCTTAATCCCTCTCTTTTTTCTTCTTTACAATATGCGTCTCCTTGAATAGCTCATCATGGCTCATTGAATGCCCATACTTCTTTTCCCGAAAACAAATTAATTTAGTTAATAAACAGAATAGATATACTTAGAAAAGTAAAATAATTTAAGCAATTACCAATCTTCTTTTTATTGTCCCTAGGCTAATCGCACCTCCAGTGTGCAAGGAGCCTCCCTTCTCGGATGCGCGATTTTTCTTTCCTTTTTCGCTCCTCTCTAAGAAATTTGCGGTAACACATTGCCTTTGCAAATCGTTCCATAAATTCTCAAGTAACCAGCCATGCCTCTTATTCTTCTTTCTAGCATCCGAGAAACAATCCGCCAATCTCTTGCGAGCTTTATGATGAATATTTGGAGCCACTTCCGCGCTATAGCGGTCTTCCCATACACACTTGATCTGTATTTCAAAAGTTATAGTAGATGAAAACATCATAAATATAAATTATTAAACTGCTTAAAAGAATATTTATACCTTAAATTGATTGAAAATTTTCTCCTTCGGCGAGAATGGAAAATCAGTCCAAGTCGCATAAGGGCCATCATAAAGCTTTCTGATGGCATTGGTGATTATCTTTGTAATCTTATTACCCGACATGAACCTGCAATTTAACAATAAAAATATATTAATATATTAGTAAAAGCGTTACAAAACAATAGATGCAAAAATAACAAATAACTCTTACCCATCACCCTCAGGGACTATGATGATCCTGCCATATCGATCATAATACACTACCTCTTCATCATTATCCTCAGCATGTGTATCAGAGGCATGTGTAGACGGTGTAGGGGGCTCAGAGCTACTGCCTCGAAGGCGAAGGCCTGAAATAGATGGAGTCGATGATGAAGATGGTTGTGATCTCTGTGACTGCGACATAGCTGGATGTGACCCAAGTGGTTGTGATACTGATGGTTGTGACCCGAGTGGCTGTGACATGGATGGATGCGATCTATGTGGCTGTGATATGTAGGGATGTGATCCACTTGGACGTGATACAGATGGCTGCAATCCACGTGGCTGTGAGGCAGCTGGACTGTATGTCGGACGTATAGTCCTATGGCCCTGTGATGGAACACCCGGTGTCTGGATGAAGGTGTAGGGCTCGTGATGTTGTGGCAGCTCAGTATAGCCGTATAGTGGAGGATAATACATAGGCATCTCTGAAGATGGTGGAAAAAAGGGAGTATTATTATCTACACTCCTCTTTCCTTTCCTAGCCTTTTTTCGACCCCGAGAACTAGTAGAGTCATTGTTACCTTGACTCTTGCCTGCCATCTGCATAATATAATACATATTTAGATTGAAACATATAAGAAACTAGCTATAAAATGAGAGCGCTTTAAAAAACCAACTTTTTAATCCTCATCGACGTATTGTTCCTCGTCCGAGAATTTTTCGTCCTCACTTGTTTGAGCTTCATGAGTTGATTCTTCTTCCTCATTTTCTATAATTGTTAAGTTATTTATATCAATTTCTTCCAATATGCGTTCTGGATGTTCCAAATCATTTTCTAACTGATCGTCCACTATTTGGTGAACACTGGAGATATCGTTTTGATATGCAACATCTAACACATTCTCGACTTCCACCCTACCTACAGGCTTAGTTTTTATTACAACCCACCAATCGGACTTATTTCGCCGCAATGGATAAGGAGCATAATACACTTGCCCAACGTTATGTGCAATTATGAAAGGATCATAGCGATCATACTCCCTCGTATGATTAACCCCAATTATGTTGTATTGATGGTGTACTCTTGTACCTCTTGTTAGATTTGGGTCAAACCACTTGCATCTAAAGAGTATCAATTTCTTATATGGCCAACATGTATATTCTAGTTGTAATATTTCTTTGACCTCACCATAATAATCAATATCTCCAACTTGGTTGCCATCACCGCCTTGAACCCACACCCTGTTGTTGTTGCTATTTTTATTTTTAGAGCAATCCTCTGTATGAAACTTATAACCATTCACTACGTACTTAGATCTGTTGTGACCCGAAGCCCAGGTCCCCAAGATATATCTTTCAAAAATTGATTTATACCATTATTTGGATTATTTACCTACATAGTGTTAAACAAATTCATAAGTTAGCACAACTTATGAATCAATTTTTATACATTCACTAC
>AWOL01S0006722.1:9390-56172 GCA_000715115.1 Nicotiana otophora | reverse complement strand
GCCACGATCTTTAACCACAACTCACCCCACAAACCTTATCATAGAACCACAATGTCGTACGGCCTATAAGCAATTGTATTCTTCTTAAGCACCTTCATAAATACCACAACTATAACACTCACTTTGAAAATACCTTATGTGAATTTGAAATTGTTCTTCTTACTTTCCTTATACTAAAATGTAGGATCCATAGTCATACATAATTTTTGCAAGTCCAGGCACTATCAAATACAAATCTCAAATTTTATCCATACACAAGTCCGGAGAAATTCTCAATTGCTATATATAAACCTCGAACTCATTAGAACTTTCTCGAGAGTCACCCCCTTTGTTCAAATCCAAATTACACTGCCCAAATGGGCCAAAAGAAATGTGCCCCATTAGCACAACAACACTCAAAGAAGTAACTCTATTTTAATACCACCGATCAAATTCATACTTCGTGCGCACTACATATTTCACAAATAACAACTCACTCATCCCATGATTTTTACATACTCATAAAGTACAATATACCCCGTATCCAAAAATTTGTTTACTCGAGTCATCCTCGATCTCAACCTCTGCAAGTCATATCTGATTCACAAATATGCCTCAGACCAACACCAATACAATACATAATCGTGCAATCAAATCGTAGATAGCAAACTCCCCGACTTGGCTCAAAGCCATAAATCAAAACATTCAATAACTCACAATACCCATACTTTATTATTGTCATAACCCCGCAGTCGATCCAACAAAAATGCTTCACGAGTTCAGGTAACACAAACTATAAAGTACCTCAATCAACCGCTAAGCTCGCATTTATTCTCTTGACAGTCAAGTTAACTCTCTCACCCAGATTCAAGTTCAAATCTCAACACATACACTCCGCGGGTAGAATAGAAACTCTCTCGCTCAATATTATAAGGAACACACCTACATAAATTACTCTACAAGAGATAATCCCCTGCTTAGCCTCAAATTGGCATTTTGTTATCCTCTTTCGCAGCCACAATTACTATATAAGTACTGAATCTTCCTGAGTCCAAACACATTAACAAGATATGGGAATTTAATTCGTTCCACAATTAAACAACGTTAAAGATCCGTCAATACACTCACAACTCAAGGCTATACGTCAAATCAAGACAAAAATCAAATACCCCATAGCAAAGTCTTGAGTCACAAGTAAACTTTATCTGTCACATTCAACCTACCTGAACACATCCCGCAGTCACGTCATACTCATCATATAGACATTCAACCGCTCATCGAGCCACAACATAGGGAAACTACTGGTCGCATGAGTCCAAACTCATAAGTTCTCATAATCGAAATTACCGAGCTTAAGCTGCGGTCTAACTCTGGCCTCAATTCCTCCAGACTGGCCCATCTCCAAAATACAGAATACTCCTCTCGAACCTCGTTCATAGAATCACAAGTCGGCGATGCACAACTGATACCGAGCACTCAATTGCGCACACGAATGCGTGAAAGGAATTCAAAGAGTTATGTTTCAAGCTGAATCAATTCCGCATAATAGAATACAAGAAAGTAAAATTTTTCTTAAGGGTTCGGCAGCCCCTCGAAGATAAATACAGACGTCTCTGTACCGATCCGCAAGACTCTCCTAAACCTGCTCATGACTCATGAGACCTATGTAACCTAGGCTCTGATACCAACTTGTCACGACCCAAAACCTAACCTGTCGTGATGGCGCCTATCATGATACTAGGCAAGCCGACATTTCCAAAACACTTTCAACATTTAACAGAAATGAACTAAGACATTTAAAATAACCGGATATTTTCATAAAAACGGGATAAAACCCAAAGCATAAAGGCGGAAAATTAGCCCGACATCAGGGTGTCACTGAGTACATGAGTATCTATACCAGGAGCAGTCTAATATAAAATTTAAAGAATAAGAACTGAAATGCGAATAAGATAATGAAAGAGAGCCAAGGCCTGCGGACGCCATGCAGCTACCTCGATAGTCTCCGGAATCAGTTGCTCAAATACCAACACCAGCTATGACCGGAAATACCTGGGTCTGCACACAAAGTGCAGGTTGTAGCGTGAGTACAACCAACTCAGTAAGTAACAACAGTAAATAAGGAATTGAGAAGGTAGTGACGAGCTATACAATTACAGTTCATTTTCAATAATTCCAACAAAGATTAGACATGCTTTCAAATCCGCCAGTTTAAGTCAAATCAGTTTTATGCAGTCTAAGTTCAGGTAATCCGGATATAGAATCTTTCAGAAATTTTACAAAAATGACAGATAGCAACTAAGTGCATCAACAAATAAAAAGCAAGTACAGCCTCTCAGGGCAACAGTCACTCAACTCATCACAACAGCTCAAACACTCGGCTCCCAGCCCTCAGTACTCACACTCGATAGGTACCTACGCTCACTGGGGGTGTGCAGACTCCGGAGGGCCTCCTTTCAGCTCAAGCGCTATAATCCTCACGGACAACTGTGCTACACGGACAACTCACGTGCTATAGTATCATATAAAGATCTGCATGGACAACTCACGTGCTGGACGGACAACTCACGCGCTATAGTATCGTATCAGAATCTGCACGGACAACTCACATGCTACCGTATCATATACCTCACAAACAGACCCCGGCCTCACTCAATCGTGAACCACTCTAGTCTCTCGGGCTCTTAGAAATCATAAAGATCAGCCCAAACAACAATAATATGAAGCATCAATAATAAACAATAGAGACTGAGGTAAAATAAATAAGTAAACTGTGACTGAGTACAAAACAACAATTAAGAAGATAGTTCAGCAGGTACGTGACCTCTACGGGTCCCAACAGTACCATCACGTAGCCTTAGCATGATTTCTAACATGATTTGCAGTCAAATTTCTATAACACAGGGAGAGCATATAACTAGCAACAAGTTATTCAATTTTACAGTTCCACGGAATGGACCAAGTCCCAATTTTTACGGTGCACGCCCACACGCACGCCACCTAGCACGTGCGTCACCTCCAGAATACTCACATAATCCAATAATCCGGGGTTTCATATCCTCAGGACCAGATTTAAAATTGTTACTTAACTCAAACCGCGCAAACTCCTACTCTGAAATGTCTTTGCCCCTCGAATCAATATCCAAACGCCCCGAAACTAGCCAGAAGCAGTACGATATAATTAATATAGGCTAAAAGAATCAATTCCACAAGAAAAATAAAAAATTATAAGCCAAAATCTAAAATAGGCTCAAACCGGCCTCCGGGCCCACATCTCGAAATCTAACAAAATCATAAAAATATAAACACCCATCCACTCACGAGTCTAACCATACTAAATTCATCAAAATCCAACATCATTTGTTCCTTCAAATTCCCAAAATCCACTCTCCAATTCCCAAGCCCTAATCTCTCAAATCTCACCTCAAAAACTCACCAACTAGATGTAAAATCAGTGGGTAAACACCATTATTGAAGATAAATAGGCACAAGGAACTTACTTCAGCAAACTCTTCAAAATACTCCTCAAAATTCTCATAAATCCGAGTTCCAAAATGTGAAAATGGTAAAAAATCTCGAAATCTTCTATTTATAGGTTCGGCTAAGCAAAACCGCACTTGCAGACTTCCTGTCGCATCTGCGATGCCGTACCTGCGAAAATTCCCACTTAAGCTCCCAGGTTTCGCATCTGCGGTCATATATTCGCACATGCGGGTGCGCACCTGTGAGCCCTGCCCGCTTCTGCGATCCTTCCCACTCAGGCCTTTTTCCGCATCTGCGCCTCCCCTTCTGTATCTGCGGTTTCGCAGATGCGCTCCTAACCTCGCACCTGCACTTCCAGTCCAACCTAGCCTTGCCCGCATCCGCGTCCTCCTTTTCGTTTCGGCGGGCTCCCACCGCAGGTGCGAAACACCAGAACACCAGAAGAAACCAGCAATGCCTAAGTCCAAATTTTCTTCCGATGGGCATCCGAAACACCCTCGAGGCCCACGGGACCTTAGCCAAATATAGCAACAAGTCATATAACCCCATGCAAACTTAGTCGAACCTTCGAATCACTCAAAACACCAATTACACTCGGATTCAAGCCTAATGAACTTCTAAACTTCCAAATTCCACAAACGATGCTGAAACCTATCAAACCACATCCGATTGATCTCAAATTTATCACACAAGTCTTAAATGACCCCACGAACCTACTGCAACTTCCGAAATTAGAATTCGACCCCGATATCAAAAATTCAACTCCCCGGTCACACTTCCCAAAATTCGACTTTCATCATTTCAAGCTTAATTCCACTACAGACCTCTAAATAACTTTTCGGACATGCTCCTAAGTCCAAAATCATCATGCGGAGCTATTAAAATCATCAGAATTAAAATTTCAATTTTTTTCCACATAAATCGACATCCAACCGACTCTTTCAACTTAAGCTTTCCATTATGAGACTAAGTGTCTCAATTCATTCTGAAATCTCTCCGGCCCCAACCAACTAACCCGATAAGTTATACAACAGCTATATATTATAAATTGAGCAGTAAATGGGGGAATGGGGTTGTAATATGCAAAATGATCGGCCAGGTCGTTACAACCTACAAAGTTGATTTTGGGCCAAATCGTTAACCATCTTCTTGGACAATTTGGGATTTTATCGTTAGCCTACTTCTTGGATAACATATGCTTCATATAGTAGTCTTCGACTTTTTGGACAACAATATACTTCATTAATTATTTTGTTTCGACTATAAGTTGAATTCTTCTATTTTTAGTTTTAAAGAACTGATTATTGAATTTCGTATCATATTCATTAACAATTGATTTTAGAATATTTGTGTAATTGTTTATTACTTTCGGCACGTGTGTTGTAATATTTGACAAAAAAGTATACGTGCAACACATGTAAATAGAGACTAGTAAATAAAGATGAGCCATGGGCTTTTTTTTTCTTTTTTGCTACAAGATATTGGACGTTATAAATAATACTGCAACTTGTGCAATGTAAATTTAGAAAATGTTGATTATGAAAGGAGGTGATATTCATTGAAAAAGATTTTCTTACTCCATGTAAAAAAAAAAAAGAATTAATAATTTGCTCCTTTAGAATGTTTTAGACATTGCTTAAGGGTTAAAGCTTGTGATGGACAACGATGTATTCATATTATACCTTCGATGCAGCAAAATATTTGTTATATTGCAATGTCAAAGTGTACATTCAATCAACCTCTGAGTAGATCAGAACATTATTATAAGAAACTTTAAGGGAAAATGATATGGTATGAAAACACATAAAGAGAATTGATAACTTTTAGCCTTATATTAGGTTTGGCAATGACAGTCCCAAAAAATTGTCATTATACAGCCAAATACTAAAAAAATTAGAGTTTCTTATTTATTATCTCTCCTTGTATTTTTTCTTTTCTCTCGCATATTTCTTCTTCAATTTTCTTCTTCAATCCTCTCATCTTTTCTCTCCCCGTCTTTCAATCTCTTATTTAATTTCACAAATTTTCTTCTTCTTTCCCCAAGTTTCCCTCTTTCTCCCCATAAGTCGTATTACTATTATCATCGAAATCTACAATATTGCTTAAAAAAATCTAATCATCGTTTTGATTAAATTCGATTCAATCAGTTCGATCGGCTTTCAGAAAACGATTAAGACCCCAACATACATTTATTCTTGTGTGAATGACTGTCCAAACAATTTTCTTAAGTAGTTTTGTGACAAGTCAAACAGTCTCTTGCTTTGGGGCGAAGTAAACAAATCTAGTTGCAGAGGTGGGATCATGATGGAAAAAGAAGTTGGTGACACTGTAAAATATATCAGTACGAGGGCCCTCTTGACTTGAAAACCTATAGTCAAGTCAATGTCTCGTTTTAATAGAATATTCATTAATTCGCTGAATCTTTTTCCTTTCCTTTTCTAATCCTTTTTTAAAATTTTGATATACAAAAGAAGAAAAATAAACTTGTGATATCCATTTTGATATACACATATTTGATGTATTAGATATTGCGATATACAAACAATACGATTATTTTTGTTGAAATATACATAGATATAGAGACAACAATAAATTTTAAACAACTATATTTATAGTTTCGTATTTTAGATATACAAAGAAGGAATATAATATTTTAATATACAATTTGATATACTAAAGAAGAAAAATAAAGTTGTCATATACACATTATTGTTATGATATACACTTAGTGGCTATCTGGTGCCAATATGTAATGACCCAACCGGTCGTTTTGAGCATTTGCATTTCGCTCGGTAGTTTACGGGCGTGAGTAGCTCCATATGATATATTTTGATTTGTGTGAACCGTCTTTTCAGGTTATTCGGGACTGATTTGGAAGAATGATTCTCAACTAGGGAGCTTTAAATTTGAAAGAGTTGACCAAGTTTAACTTTTTAGCATTTGACCTCGGATTGAAATTTTGATGGTTCCGTTAGCTCCGTTGGGTGATTTTGGACTGAGGAGCGCGTCTGGATTTTGATTTGGAGGTCCGTGGTTGAATTTGGCTCGAAATGGCGAAAGTTAAAATTTAGGAAAGTTTGACCGGGAGTGGACATTTTTGATATCGTGGTCGGATTCCGATTTCGGAAGTTGGAGCCGGTCCGTAATGTCGAATGTGACTTGTGTGCAAATTTTGACGTCAATCGGACGTGATTTGATAGGTTTCGGTATCGGTTGTGGAAGTTTGAAGTTCATAGATTTCGATTTTTTGAGGTGTGATTCAGCATTTTGATATTGTTATGTGTGTTTTGAGGCATCGAGTAGGTCCGTATTGTGTTATGGAACTGGTTGGCATATTCGGACGGGGTCTCGAGGGGCTCGGGTGAGTTTCGGACGAGGTTCGGATCATTTCATTGCATTTTTAGATTTTTGCTAAGCTTTTGGTTCTGGTGTGATCACACCTGCGGCTGGTTTGCGCAGGTACGATGGCCGCAGAAGCGACAAAGGCGCCGCAGATGCGAGATGAGAGCTGGATGAGGAGGCCCGCAGAAGCAGAGAAAAGGGCATAGGTGCGGATGCGCAGGTGCGTCGAGTGGAAGCGCAGGTGCAAGTGTCTTCGCATATATGGAGTTTGATACCGCAGGTGCGGGGGTTGCTGGGCAACGCCATTTTCGCAGATGCGATGTTTTTCCGCAAAAGCGGTGGTCGCAGGTGCGACGAATTATCCGCAAATACGGAATCGCTGGGCAGAAGCTATATTATCGAGGGTTTTGGTTCTTTTTTTATTTTGTGAGCTATGGAGCTTGGATTGGGCGATTCTTGAGGTAATTTTCACCATATGAATTGGAGTAAGTGTTCTCTACTTGGATTTGGTTATATTTCATGAATCTACCTTCGTTTTTTATAATTGGATTGTGAATTTCAAAGAGCAAATTGGGGGTTTTGGCCTAAAGTTTCATAATGTGAATTTTTGAGTTTTGAACATCGATTTGAAGTCGGAATGGAGTGAAACTAGTATGGTTAGGCTCGTAATTGAATGGATTATTAGATTTTGTGAGTTTTGTCGGGTTCCGAGGTGCAGGCCCGGGTTGGACGTTTTGGCCGATTTTGAGCTTTTGATTAAAGATTCGACCTTTTTCATTTGGAATTGTTTCCTTGGGCGTGATTTGATGTACTTGAGTTGCCTTTGGATAGTTTTGAGCCGTTCGGATACGCGCGTGATGACATCTTCGGAGCATCGCTTGGCTTGCTCGGCATTGGTATTGGCTTATTCGAGGTAAGTAACTCTTTTAAACTTAGTGTTGAGGGTATGAAACCCCGGAATACGTGTTATGTGATTAGTATTGAGGTAATACACATGCTAGGTGACGGGCGTATGGGCGTACACCAAGTGAATTGGGACTCTATTGTTTTCATGGCACTGTATAGTAGTCCTATTTTGTTAATATCTGTGTTTTCACCATGCGATAAAGTAAATGAGCTGTTAATCATGCTAGATATCATGTTTAGGCTTTATGCCGATGCTTTGGGACCCATAGTGGTCGTTTCTTGCTTTTATTTCACTGATTTCATTAATATTTCATACTCAATCATATTCATGCATTCATATCATATTTCAGTCTTAGTTGTTATTTATGGATACATCATATCAGTGTTATCGTGCTAGTTTCATGACATTGTGAACCCGTAAGTGAGACTGGAGAGATTGATGACTGAGTGAGGCCAGGGGCCTGTTTGTAAGGATATTGATACTATAGCACGTGAGTTATCCGTACAGCACGTGAGTTGTCCATACGGATCCAGATATTGATATTATAGCACGTGAGTTGTCCGTGCAAATTATAACGCTTGGGCTGTAGGAGCCCCTCCGGAGTCTGTACACCCCCAGTGAGCGTGATTGATTATATTGAGGGATGGATTTTCCCTGGACATGGATCTTGTCCGAAGGATTTATATACCTGGAGNTGTGATCGCACCTGCGGCTGGTTTGCGCAGGTACGATGGCCGCAGAAGCGACAAAGGCGCCGCAGATGCGAGATGAGAGCTGGATGAGGAGGCCCGCAGAAGCAGAGAAAAGGGCATAGGTGCGGATGCGCAGGTGCGTCGAGTGGAAGCGCAGGTGCAAGTGTCTTCGCATATATGGAGTTTGATACCGCAGGTGCGGGGGTTGCTGGGCAACGCCATTTTCGCAGATGCGATGTTTTTCCGCAAAAGCGGTGGTCGCAGGTGCGACGAATTATCCGCAAATACGGAATCGCTGGGCAGAAGCTATATTATCGAGGGTTTTGGTTCTTTTTTTATTTTGTGAGCTATGGAGCTTGGATTGGGCGATTCTTGAGGTAATTTTCACCATATGAATTGGAGTAAGTGTTCTCTACTTGGATTTGGTTATATTTCATGAATCTACCTTCGTTTTTTATAATTGGATTGTGAATTTCAAAGAGCAAATTGGGGGTTTTGGCCTAAAGTTTCATAATGTGAATTTTTGAGTTTTGAACATCGATTTGAAGTCGGAATGGAGTGAAACTAGTATGGTTAGGCTCGTAATTGAATGGATTATTAGATTTTGTGAGTTTTGTCGGGTTCCGAGGTGCAGGCCCGGGTTGGACGTTTTGGCCGATTTTGAGCTTTTGATTAAAGATTCGACCTTTTTCATTTGGAATTGTTTCCTTGGGCGTGATTTGATGTACTTGAGTTGCCTTTGGATAGTTTTGAGCCGTTCGGATACGCGCGTGATGACATCTTCGGAGCATCGCTTGGCTTGCTCGGCATTGGTATTGGCTTATTCGAGGTAAGTAACTCTTTTAAACTTAGTGTTGAGGGTATGAAACCCCGGAATACGTGTTATGTGATTAGTATTGAGGTAATACACATGCTAGGTGACGGGCGTATGGGCGTACACCAAGTGAATTGGGACTCTATTGTTTTCATGGCACTGTATAGTAGTCCTATTTTGTTAATATCTGTGTTTTCACCATGCGATAAAGTAAATGAGCTGTTAATCATGCTAGATATCATGTTTAGGCTTTATGCCGATGCTTTGGGACCCATAGTGGTCGTTTCTTGCTTTTATTTCACTGATTTCATTAATATTTCATACTCAATCATATTCATGCATTCATATCATATTTCAGTCTTAGTTGTTATTTATGGATACATCATATCAGTGTTATCGTGCTAGTTTCATGACATTGTGAACCCGTAAGTGAGACTGGAGAGATTGATGACTGAGTGAGGCCAGGGGCCTGTTTGTAAGGATATTGATACTATAGCACGTGAGTTATCCGTACAGCACGTGAGTTGTCCATACGGATCCAGATATTGATATTATAGCACGTGAGTTGTCCGTGCAAATTATAACGCTTGGGCTATAGGAGCCCCTCCGGAGTCTGTACACCCCCAGTGAGCGTGATTGATTATATTGAGGGATGGATTTTTCCTGGACATGGATCTTGTCCGAAGGATTTATATACCTGGAGATGGATCTTCTCCATGGCGCCGGATTGGCCTTCCTCGGTACTGATTGACTGATGGTCAGTGATGTATATATTCTGGTATGGATCTTTCCTGGGCCATATGGGCCATATACAGTACCAAGTGGTTGAGCATGATGAGTGAAAAGTATGAGACAATGAGATTGAGTACTCTCAGAGTGTGAGTACATGATTCATCTCTGAGATACATGGCATTCGCATGCACACATGACATATAGGCATAGAGATGCATTTTTTCTCATGTTGTACGGTATCACGTCATTCATGACTTTTTACACACATTGATATGTGCGCATAGAGAGGTATTTCACACTTACTATCTCAAAAGAAAATGAAACATCTTATTTATTGTGGAAAGGATATTTGAAAAAATTACAGTATTCAAACTTACTCGTATTTTTGGCATTTTCGGTAAAAGATTTGGGTTTTCACTAAGATACTTGAAAAGCATGAATATTTTCTAAAACTGTGAACGAGCTGAGCATTTTACTTCTGAGATACATCTTTTATTACTTGTATTATGCTGTTATGAATTATTATGGGATATTGGTATTGGACCTGACCTTGTGTTAGGTCGTTACTACTTTCAACCTAAGGTTAGGTTTATTACTTACGGAGTACATGAGGTCGATTGCACTCATATTACATTTCTGCACCTTGCGTGCATATGTTGGTTGTTGATATTGTTGTGTTCGATGGGAGCGGGATTGAAGATGTACCTGTGTCCCGGTTGTAGCTGCCCCTTGTTCGTGGTAGCTTTAGATCTACAAAACTCTGTTTATGTACTTTTCAAACAGACGATGTATTTATTTCATTTCGGCTTTGTAAACTCTATTCTTAGAAGCTCATGATTTGTACTATAAATCCTTGGAAAATATATAAAATTCAGTAAATTACTGTCGTTTATTTGTCTTGTTAATATCATTAGAATTGGATAGTTACTAGTTGGCTTACCTAGCGGGTTGGGTTAGGTACCATCACGACTAGTGGATTTGGGGTAGTGACAAGTTGGTATTAGAACTCTAGGTTCATAGGTTCTACAAGTCATGAGCAAGTGTCTAGTAGAGTCTTGCGGATCGGTATGATGATGTCCATACCTATCTTCGAGAGGATACAGGACATTTAGGATATACTTCCCATCTTTCTTTTCTTATCGTGCGGAATTGATTCAGCTTGAAGCGTAATGCTTTGAATTCCTTCCACGCATTCGTATGCACATATGAGCGCTCGGTATCAGTTGTGCGCCGGCGGCTTGTGATTCCATGGTTGAGGTGCGAGATGTGATTTTGGCATGCTGATGATGGGCCAGTCTGGAGGACTTGAGGTTGGGTTTTGACGGTAGCTTGAGCACGGAGATTTCGATTGTGTGAGCACGTGCTTTTGGGACTTATAGGTCTGTTGGTGTCCCTATTAGTGGAATTTATGATTGGATGACTAGGTGGTGAGTATGATGAGACTGCGAGATGTGTTCAGATTGTTCGAATATGACGAGAAGAGTTTACTTGAGATGTAGCAAGGACTATGGGATGTCTGATTTCTGTCTTGATTTGGTGTATGGTCTCGAGTCATGGGTGTGTTGAGGGATCTACCATGTTGTTTAGTTGTGGAGTGAAGTAGATTCTCATATCTTATTGATGAGTTCAGAATCGAGAAGATTAAGTGATTACGTATTAATCCTAACTGTGGAAGGGGGTAGAGAGATGTCATTTTGAGGCAAGGCAGGTGGATTATCCCCTACGAGCTGTTCTGAGTTTGTGTGATCCCTAAGATGTTTTATAGAGAGTTCTCTTTTACCAATGAATGATATATGTTGCAATCGGAGCTTGGATCGCTTGTGGAAGTTGGCTTAACCATCACGAGGATGAACATGAGATTTGCAGATGATTTAAGGTACTAGATAGTTTGTGTTGCATGAGCAGATAAAGGATTTAGTTGAATCTCACTATGGTATTATGGTAGTAATGGGTATGGTTATTGTAAGTAATCAGATATTTTATTTTATGACTTTGAGCCAAGTGGGGGAGTCTGCTATCGACGAGTTGATTGCACGGTTATGTGTTGATTTGGTTTCAGTTCGGGGTATATTGGTGAATCAGTTATGACTTGCAGAGGTCGAGATCGAGGATGACTCGAGTAAAGGAATTCTGGATACGAGTTGTATTACACTCTATGGGTATATGGGCATTATGGAATAATTGAGTGGTTATTCGCGAAGAATGTAGTGTACATGAAGTAGGAAATTGCTCGGTTGCTTAGGAGTGTGGGTTACTCCCTCGGGTGTTGGTGTGCTGTGAAGTCATGGCCGAAGCTAGCCATATGATAGTATGTGTTATGATTCAGTCATGGTGGGCTTTCAGAGGGTTATTTATCTATTTGTGGGTGACCAGAGTCGATTTGGGGGTCCATTGGTAGGCCCACCTAGGATGTGTATTCTACATCGAGCCGGATTGGTTGGTTCCATACTGATATTTTTGAGAGATGTGCCATTCGGTTGTTGTTGAGCTTATTCGTGTTCCGAAATGATCTGTGAGTTACTCTTCTATGCTACGAGGAGTTGTGATTCGTTGGTTATAAGCATACCTGGTGCGGTTCTATTTGGGCTTTATAGCGGAATTTGAGCGAGATGAGTAATTGGGTATTGCATGGTCGATGACGTATGGGTTATGTTCTTTCGGTTTATATGTGGCATTGTCTCATCTGCTTCTTCATGGTTATGGTAATGCACTTTGAGTACTTGATGTCGGATTGCGCGTGGTTATTGATTTTTAGCATGGGAGCTGAGGTATTTCATATGGACCATGTTTGGATGGGGTCACGCATTGCAGCGGAGTTATGTTGAGATATGATCCCTTGTGTTAGATTCGTGTGTTTTGGTTCTACGGTGCATGATAGGTTCTTAGCATTGCGTTGTGGTGGTACTTGTTGAGCTTGCGGGATAGTTCTCTCATTTGAGTTATTTTTTTCCATGATTGAGTACATTTGGAATGTTGCTTATTGGTGCACAGGTTATGGCTTTAGAATGTATTGATGTGTCATGTTACTAGAGTGGTCGTGTTGGATGAGATGAGGTCATTGGACCTAGAATGAATACTATTGGAATAGATTACAGCATGGTTGGAAGGATAATATCGAAAATCGGCTTAGAAATTTGCTATAGTTCTTATCGAAGGAGAGGGAGTTCCATGACTAGTTGATCTGATGAATGGTTATGATTTTTTGCGTATTCCTTTCATCATCGGTAGTAGTGTACGAAGGTTTCAAAATGGAGTCTTATTTGATATGAGGTTTATTACCGGCGTTGGGTTGTTTCGAGCAGCTACTGTGATTAGAAATCATTGCTTCGAGTATCTGTGTTATGTGATATATCATGCGATTGTATCTTGGGTTATGGTTGCGGCTTGGTACAGCTTGTTCAGATCTATACAGGGTGTAGGTTGCGAGATTCAGATCTTATAAGAAATTCCGGATGTTAGATGTTAGATTCTAAGGCTTGTGGACTAGGTTGAATTGACAAATATCAGTTATGTTGTGTTATCAGACCTGTATGGGATAGGGTGACCTGGGATCACCCCCGGGTATGTGCATGGCAAGGTTTACAGCGGTTTGATGGCTTTGAGAACAACTCTGGACATGTTCGAGGACGAATGTATGTTTAAGTGGGGGAGAATGTAACGACCCAACCTGTCGTTTTGATCATTTGTACTTCGCTCGATAGTTTACGGGCGTGAGTAGCTTCGTATGATGTATTTTGCTTCGTGTGAACCGTCTTTTCAGGTTATTCGGGACTGATTTGGAAGAATGATTCTCAACTAGGGAGCTTTAAATTTGAAAGAGTTGACCAAGTTTGACTTTTTAGCATTTGACCTTGGATTGGAATTTTGATAGTTTTGCTAGCTCTGTTGGGTGATTTTGGACTTAGGAGCGCGTCAGGATTGTGATTTGGAGGTTCGTGGTTAAATTTGGCTCGAAATTGCGAAAGTTGAAATTTTGAAAAGTTTGACCGGGAGTGGAATTTTTGATATCGTAGTCGGATTCTGATTCCGAAAGTTGGAGCAGGTCCGTAATGTTGAATGTGACTTGTGTGCAAAATTTAACGTCAATCGGACGTGATTTGATAGGTTTCAGTATCGGTTGTGGAAGTTTGAAGTTCATAGATTTCGATTTTTTGAGGTGTGATTCATCGTTTTGGTGTTGTTATGTGTGTTTTGAGGCATCGAGTAGGTCCGTATTGTGTTATGGAACTGGTTGGCATGTTCGGACGGGGTCTCGAGGGGCTCGGGTGAGTTTCGGACAAGGTTCGGATCATTTCATTGCATTTTTGGATTTTAGCTAAGCTTTTGGTTCTGGTGTGATCGCACCTGCGGCTGGTTTGCGCAGGTACGATGGCCGCAGAAGCGACAAAGGCGTCGCAGATGCGAGATGAGAGCTGGATGAGGAGGCCCGCAGAAGCAGAGAAAAGGGCATAGGTGCGGATGCGCAGGTGCGTCGAGTGGAAGCGCAAGTGCGAGTGTCTTCGCAGGTGCGATGAATTGTCCGCAAATGCGGAATCGCTGGGCAGAAGCTATATCGAGGGTTTTGGTTCTATTGTCATTTTGGGAGCTATGGATCTCGGATTGAGGCAATTCTTGAGGCAATTTTCACCATATGAATTGGGGTAAGTATTCTCTATTCGATTTTGGTTATATTTCATAATCTACCTTCGTTTTTGGTAATTGGATTGTGAAATTTAAAGAAGAAATGTGGGGTTTTGGTTTAAAGTTTCATAATGTGAATTTTTGGGTTTTGAACATCAATCCGAAGTCGGAATAGCGTGAAACTAGAATGGTTGGGCTCGTAATTGAATGGATTATTGGATTTTTTGAGTTTTGTTGGGTTCCGAGGTTCGGGCCCAGGTTGGACATTTTGGCCGATTTTGAGCTTTTGATTAAAGATTCGACCTTTTTCATTTGGAATTGTTTCCTTGGGCGTGATTTGATGTATTTGAGTTGCCTTTGGATAATTTTGAGCCGTTCAGAGGTCGCTACGTGCATGATGGCATCTTTGGAGCATCGCTTGGCTTGCTCGGCATTGGTATTGGCTTATTCGAGGTAAGTAACTCTTCTAAAGTTAGTGTTGAGGGTATGAAACCCCGGAATACGTATTATGTGATTGGTATTGAGGTAACGCACATGCTAGGTGATGGGTGTGTGGGCGTGCACCTAGTGAAGTGGGACTCTGTTGTTTTCATGGCACTGTATAGTAGTCGTATTTTGTTAATATTTGTGTTTTCACCATGCGATAAAGTAAATGAGCTGTCAATCATGCTAGATATCATGTTTAGGCTTTATGCCGATGCTATTGGGACCCATAGTGGTCGTTTCTTGCTGTCTTTTCACTGATTTCATTGATATTTTATACTCAATCATATTCATGCATTCATATCATATTTCAGTCTCAGTTGTTATTTATGGATACATCATATCAGTATTGTCGGGCTAGTTTCATGACATTGTGAGTCCGTGAGTGAGACTGGAGAGATTGATGACTGAGTGAGGTCGGGGGGGTGTTTGTGAGGATATTGATACTATAGCACGTGAGTTGTCCATGCGGATCTAGATATTGATATTATAGCACGTGAGTTGTCCGTGCGAATTATAGTACTTGGGCTGTAGGAGCCCCTTTGGAGTCTATACACCCCCAGTGAGCGTGGTTGATTATATTGAGGGATGGATCTTCCCTGGACATGGATCTTGTCCGAAGTATTTATATACCTGGAGATGGATCTTCTCCATGGGGCCGGATTGGCCTTCCTCGGTACTGAGTGACTGATGGTCAGTGATGTATATATTCCGGGATGGATCTTCCTTGGGCCGTATAGGCCATATACAGTACCGAGTGGTTGAGCATGATGAGTGAAAAGTGTGTGACAATGAGATTGAGTACTCTGAGAGTGTGAGTACATGATTCATCTCTGAGATACATGGCATTCGCATGCACACATGACATATAGGCATAGAGATGCATTTTTCCTCATGTTGTACGGTATCACGTTATTCATGACTTTTTACTCACTTTGATATGTATGCATAGAGAGGTATTTCACACTTGCTATCTGGAAAGAAAATAAAACATCTTATTTATTGTGGAAAGGATATTTAAAAAAATTACAGTATTCAAACTTACCCGTATTTTTGGCATTTTCGGTAAAAAATTTGGATTTTCACTAAGATACTTGAAAAACGTTACTATTTTCTGGAACTGTGAACGAGCTGAGTATTTTACTTCTGAGATACATCTTTTATTACTTGTATTATGCTGTTATGAATTGTTGTGGGATATTGGTATTGGACCCGACCTTGTGTTAGCTCGTCACTACTTTCAACCTAAGGTTAGGTTTGTTACTTACTGACTACATGGGGTCGGTTATACTCATACTACACTTCTGCACCGTGCGTGCAGATGTTGGTTGCTGATGTTGCAGTGTTCGATGGGAGCGAAATTGAAGATGTACCTACGTCCCGGTCGTAGCTGCCCCTTGTTCGTGGTAGCTTTAGATCTATAAAACTCTGTTTTTATACTTTTCAAACAGACGATGTATTTATTTCATTTTAGCTTTGTAAACTCTATTCTTATAAGCTCATGATTTATACTACCAGTCCTTAGAAAATGTATAAAATTCAGTAAATTACTGTCGTTTATTTGTCTTGTTAATATCATTGAAATTGGATAGTTACTAGTTGGATTACCTAGCGGGTTGGGTTAGATGCCATCACGACTAGTGAATTTGGGGTCGTGACACAATATTTATGACAACGGTTTTTTTCTGCTAATTATATGGGTGTGTTGTCACACCATGTCAAAATGTAAAGCACGTTTGGATTAGCTGAATAAAAGTAGCTTTTAAGCACTTAGGCTTAAAAGCACTTTTGAAGTGCTGGAGCTGAATTTATTAAAAGGAAAAACTATGCAAATTGCCTATTCAACCCAAATTAATTACCCGTGTTTATCCATTCTCAAAAGAATTTAAAAAATTTCTATTCCACCAAAATTAATTATTGGCTCACTCCCCATGCCTAAAAGACATCTCCACCAGAATGCTTCTTGTTTATTTGCTAGCCAATAGCTTCTAAGCTTCTCCTCCTTTCAATTCTCCATTTAAAATCCATATGGGCATTTTAATCAAGACTGTAATCATATCAATTGACCTGAAATTAATTAAGAAGGCAACAAACCTTTTAGCCGTGGGGTACATTGTTGGATTCCAAAACTAAGGAGTCATTTGTTTTAAGTTCTGGCAAGAAAGTTCCTTTCCTATGAGTTGTTGCAAAGGAACCTCATCTTGGTTTGTTTCTTCTATGGTTCTCTCTGGCAGTAGTATATGATCATTGTTTGCTCGTCATCTCTTTGTAAAGTATATAAAAGATTGGCGGAGCTACTGCGGTCCTCAATTAAGGGATAATGATAAATTTTTAGGTGTTGTTAGTAGCATCTGAAATGGGTGTTGTTAAAGCCTTTTCTCAAAATTCCAGATCTGAATTTTTATATATGTTTGAAGACCCACCATTATTGAGCTTGACGCTCTTTAATATGAATTATCAACCTAGACATTTTGTTATTTGATTCAAAGTGGGAGTTACAATATGTTGTTTATAGTACCTTTGGGAAGTTTATACTGAAATTTAGTTGTATTGGAGATCATTTGAGGTAATTATTGGAATTAAATTTTTGAAGACCTTTCATTGTTGAGGTTGAAGCTTTTTAATCTGAAGAAGAAACATAATTACCCAATAATATACCATTACAGTATACAATATACTATAAAAGTATATTATTATATTATATAATTTAACAGTACATACAATAGTATTTCTACAATAATATACTATAATAGTATACAATACTATAATAGTATACAATATACTGTAATAGTATATTGTAATAGTATACAATATACTCTAATAGTATACTATAATAGTATATAATATGCTGCAACAGTATAACTGCATCATTTTCAAAATTTTCAGGTCCTTGTTCAAATTTTAGACGAAGTTCTCATGGTTTTTCAAATGTTTTCTTAAATGAAGTGTTTGATTGAGTTCCATGGAGGTATTATTTATTGTATAAAAAGTAGGTGTAGGAATAGACATAACGTTGTGATATACCGATTTAGTATATTTATATATCGCTTTAATATACTACTGTGTAAAAGTTTAATATTAAACACTAATATGTTATTTTATTATAGTGATATATCTTTTTTGTTACACTAATACTATACTTTTTTGATATACTATATATTGAAAATATTTACAGTGACAGAAATATTATAAAAAAAACCTAATGTATAAGTATTTTATGATAATTGATATAGAGAAAATAAAAAAGGTGTATAATATCACTTATCTTTTTTGTTGATATAGAGAAAAAAATAAAAATAAAAATAAAGATGCCAAAAGGTGAATGGAATTAATTATGGAAAAAAAAAGAAAACAAATTGGGGAAACTATAATAAAATTTTGAAAAAGAGAAAAAAGGAAAAAAGAAATAAAAAGAAAAAGAAAAAGAAAAAATAGAACGAAAAAGGACAAGAAGAAAAGAAAGAAAGATAGAAAGGGGAGTAACTAAAAGAGAGAGAGAGAGAAAAAGAGGACGAAAAAGAGAAGGAAGGGTTAATAGTTTACCTCGAAAAGGTTGGATCAGCGAGAAAAATGTACATATAAAGCTCGATGACATCAAATAAAATATGAAATTAACTTTAGAAACAATGATTGGTAAATGAAGAACTTGATAACAAGAAAAGTCCTACATGTTGCTGAAGAATTGCTTTCAAGAATGGTGGGGAGGCAGGAAAGCAACAGAGATCGTAAAAGGAGAAAAGGAAGTGTGTTAGCTCTTTTGATGAAAGATTGGTAATTTGGGAATTATCTATCTATATCTATTTGTTTATACTATATTAAAAGTACAAAAACCCTTAGCGAAATGTCGCTCCCTTTTTTTGCCCTTTTAAAATAGAGTTCACAATGTATAAAATAATCATTTGATTAATTTTCTATTATTTAGAAGTAGTGATTTAATAAATTTCCTACTATTTAGGAATAGTCATTTAATTAATTTCCTCCTTGTTTACCCGTAAAACGGTACAATTGAATTTATAGCGTGGTTTATAGACAAGCGAATCGATTTGATCCAAAAATACGAAATGAATAAGAACAAAAGTAAGATTCTAAAATGAAATTAAAGGTAATACGAGCCTGGCTATGAACTTAGCTTCTCCGGTGGCAAAAGTAAGAATGATATTTAAGAATAAAGACTGAGAATAGTGTAATAAGATGATAGCAGAATGCAGCTTTTTTTGTGTGCGGAATATTTCGTGTCTATAATGAATGTTAATTCCCCTATTTATAGCTCTATTTATGAAGACAAAATCCCCAAAAAACGATCCTCTTGAATGAGAATAAATCTGTCATTGATGGCTGCATAACGGTTAGTTATAAATGCAGATATTCTCTATAACGGTCGCTTATTGAATGTTATTTGATCATGTCTTCTAACACTGCTGGCTTCGGGAACTTTCGCCTTCTCTTCGGTGGAGGTCCAAAGAAGAACGAAACCAAAGAGGTTGATGTCGAATCTGACCCTCCAACCGTAAACACCATCATACCTCTTAAACTTAGCAAGAAGTAGGACCTTCAAGAACAGAAAGAACCTGCAAATCCCAAAAATGACAGATTCTGGTGTGTTTATAGGTATCCTTCTTCTATCCGTCCTCCTAACATTCGTGTCATGAAGGAGGATTATGACTGGAACATCATTGAAATCCTCACCCCTAGCGAGGTAGAAAGGGTCGCCTTCTCCAAACCAGGGTTCATATATGTTTACACATACCCTTTCACTTTGGGCCCTTTCACTTTGAGAGTGGGCGAATGAATCGATCCTAAAATCTTAGAATTTTGCCACCGGTACCAAATATGTTTTGACACAAGTAGTCTCTTCCACGTGGCGTACGATGGCTTGTCTTTGCCAATTGTACTTTGAGACTAGGAAAATCCTAACTCTCTCTACTCCCCCAAGAGTTTTCGTGGGGGGGTGCTAAAGCTTAGTAAACGCGGTAACCATGCCCTCCTTACCAGCATTGACAACAACAATAACAACGACCATGGATGGATGGAACGGTACCAGAGACATCATCTCGACCACAGCACCAGCTTTGCCGAATCATAGAATCTTTTCTGTAAGTCTTCAAATGCTATTTTTTTATGTTCAGAAAGACCTTTCTTCGCTACTAACTTTACATTTTTATTACTCCAGCTACTCATTGGAAGCTACTTCGGGTTCAAGATCTGGCCCAGTGGGTAAAAATATTCTGGATATTACTACACCAGAGTCCCGAAAGTGGAAAACAATGGCTCTCAAATATGGGTGGAAAGTCAAAAACCATGGTAAATAAAGATTCTCCTTCCCCTCTTTCAGTCTTACAACATAACTTAGAAACAATTTGTTAACTACTGTTTTGTATCATACAGGACTTCCGAAGGGATCCATTTTGTGTCCCGACATCGAGGCTCTCGATGACCCGGAGGAAGCTCAACGGGTATTGCAAAGTGCCCTTTCCCGGAGGCAAGCTCGTGAATCTGCTCTCGCTTACGGTGAAGGCACCTCCTCCAAGAGTCCCCAGCCTAAAGATAAGAAACTGAAAAGAAAACGCACCTCTTCGACTGGGATTCAGGAGAAAAAATCGAAAAGAAAACCAACCAGACCGGCCACAGTGGTCCTCGATGACAAAGAAACCGATGATGAAGTGGTTGCCCTTCAGAGAAAAAAAAGATCTTCATCAGCTCAATCGGGTGCTCAGCCGGGAGAGCTTCAAACTCCACCACCAGAAGAAGTTCAGGGACTCTAGGGGAAATGGATTTGATTGAAAATGCTGATTCCTATCGACGCCTCCGGGCGAAGGAGTTCAGTCCTTAACCTTCCTTTACCACCAACTTCTAAGCCGATAATAATTTTCACTCCTCAAATAGACAATCTCGAGGCTCGGTTACATCAATCTGAGCAAGATAGAACGGCTCATAGCCAAGAAGCTGCCCAGCTACATGAAAACCTTAAGGAAGCAAAGGCTAAGTAGGCTGAATTGCACGACACTATGACTGTTGTTGCTGAGCATGACTTTGCCTTATGGAGAAAGTTAATAACTTGGAAGTTAACTTACACTCCAAAACTGAGGAAGCCAATGCTGCCGAGAATTAAAGAGCAAGGATGGAGGATAGGCTTAAAAGAGTAATAGAGAAGAATCAAATTTATGCTGCAACAAATGTTGATCTTGATTCCAGAATCAGCATTGTTAAAGCTGAAAATGTAAAGCTTCAAGAGAAGATTGAAAAACTCCGAGCCAAACTTCAAGACCAAAAAGATTCCATTGTCTTCGAGAAAATATATACCATACACCATACGAAGAGAAAGACTTTGGAGTAGGCCAAAGAGGTTATTGCAAACATCGACGAATGAATTGCCAAGGCCCGGGATCTGGAGACAATCGGCCATGAGAACCTTCCTGTTCGGTCCGTTGCTTTTGATTCTTCGAATACTAACTCCGAGTATTCGGGAACTGGAGGAGAAACCGAAGAAGATGAAGGCCTTGAACCGGAAGCGGAACAACCTTCTCCCACTAAGAAAAACGAAGACACTTCTCTCCCTTTGGGTTCTGGCAGTAAGAGTCGATGCATATATTTTTCTTTACTTCTTGTAATTATGCCAAAACATTTTACTATATTTTGCATTTTAACTAATAAAAGAAACTTTTTGCTTAAGTATTGTGTAAAAAATATTCTTTTTCATTTAACTGACAAAGCTTCGGGAATCTTTTCATATCCGATAGCTTTTGATTCCGGGCATAAACACTTCCAGAATATACCCTTTACTATGACGGTTTCATAAGAGAGGGACCTTATGTTTATGGTACTCTTGATGAGAGCGTCTCCTGTTCATTTTGGCTCAAGCATTTGAAGTTTTTGTTAACTTTCAAATGATAAAATAAATTAACTTATCATTCGGACAAGAAATAAGATTAAAATAGAAGGACTTTGATTTATTCCCTCTATCTTTAAAAGTACATTTATATAAACATTCATTTTCTTAAGTAAATAAATCTGCCAATACATGTGACTAACTTGAACAAATTATTCATATGGTACTGATCATGCAGTCTCTGGTCCTGATAAGACATCGATCCCGGTTCTATCAGTCCCTAGTCTCTGTGACACTTTTAGTGTCGTGTCATGTCCCTCCCCTCCCCCCTTCAGTGTTCAGATGCTAAGTATAAGAATTCGAACACTGGAAATCTTGCATTCACTGATGACCTTTCCTTCGTAGTATACTTTATATCGCTGCCTCATTAATGGAAAATGCTTGTGGATGGTCAAATAATCTATTTCCAGAGGTTAAAGGAAATTGCTATCGGGCCAAAGATTATTTAACCATCCACAAGCTATTTTCCACATGAGCTGATCTTCACAAAACTATTTATACTCATGCTAAAGTGAAGGCAATAGAGCACATGGTTGTTGATTCACCAGTGAAGGAACCTAGTGCCTTGACACTAGAAGACTTGTATTTGTCGATGATCCTCCCTTCATAGCATGTTTTACATTGTTGCCTCATTAAAAACATTACTAGAAAAATTAAATTGGGACAAAAGCATGTCGAAGGGGAAAAGAGTGCAGCACATACTTTCAGTATCATCAAGGATCTTCAGCAATAATACCTTTTGAGGTGAGTCACGTTTCAATTGCTTAGCAATTTAACTCCATCTTGATTTTTCAGTTCATATGAACCTTTACCGGTTATAGCTGACCCGGTAAGGTCCATCCCAACTTCTCGACGTTAACTTCCCGAATGCTTTGAGTTACCTTCCTCAGAACCAAATCTCCAACTTTGAAATATCGTAGATTTTCCCTACGATTGTAATACCTTTCCATCATTTGCTTTTGTGCCACCATCCTTACATATGCCAAGTCTCGGTGCTCTTCAAACAAATATAGCTTGACTAGCAACGCTTCATTTTTTGTTTCTTCGTTTTCTCGGGAAATCCTAAGGCGGGTTCTCCCACTTCCACCAGTATCAAAGCCTCCTTACCGTATACTAGTGAAAAGGGTGTTTCACCCGTACTCGACTTTTCCTCATGCAATATGCCCATAAAACACCCGGTAGCTCATCTGGCCACTTGCCCTTAGCATCTTCTAACTTCTTTTTAAGGTTTTGAATAATTACCTTGTTGGTTGACTCCGCTTGTCCATTAGCACTCGGATGGTATGGTGAATACGTAATTCGTTTGATCTTCAATCCTTCCAAAAACATTGTGATTTTAGAACATATAAACTGTGGCTCGTTGTCACAAGCAATATCTTTTGGTATTCCAAATCGGCAGACGGTGTGGTCCCATATAAATCAATTACTTCTCATTCTCTAATCTATAAACAGTTAAAACCAAAAGAAATCTTACCTTATCGGGCCTTTATGGTAAGGGACCGACTATGCCCATTTCCCATTTCATGAAAAGGTCACGGTGACACCACTGAATGCAAAAGTTCTGCCAGTTGATGCACTAACTCTGCATGGCGTTGATATTTATTGTACTTTTGTACAAACATCATTGCGTCTTGTTCCATCCAGGGCCAATAGTATCCAGCTCTAGCTAACTTGAGAACCAAGGAGTCCGCACCGGAATAGTTCCCACAGACTCCTTCATGAACTTCCCTCATCACGTAGTCAGCCTCCGATTTCCCTAAACACCGAGCCAATGGTCCTTGNTTCCAGAGGTTAAAGGAAATTGCTATCGGGCCAAAGATTATTTAACCATCCACAAGCTATTTTCTACATGAGCTGATCTTCACAAAACTATTTATACTCATGCTAAAGTGAAGGCAATAGAGCACATGGTTGTTGATTCACCAGTGAAGGAACCTAGTGCCTTGACACTAGAAGACTTGTATTTGTTGATGATCCTCCCTTCATAGCATGTTTTACATTGTTGCCTCATTAAAAACATTANGGAACGACCTCCTGTATAATTGTCCGTCAACAAGGCAGTAACGAGTCGCCTTGGTTCGTAGTGTCCGAGATGCTTTTGGGTCTTTATGCAATTTTCCATGCCTTGGATATTCAACGAACTCGTTCCTCCAATCCCAGATTATGTTGATTGAATTAAATTTNTGACGGTTTCATAAGAGAGGGACCTTATGTTTATGGTACTCTTGATGAGAGCGTCTCCTGTTCATTTTGGCTCAAGCATTTGAAGTTTTTGTTAACTTTCAAATGATAAAATAAATTAACTTATCATTCGGACAAGAAATAAGATTAAAATAGAAGGACTTTGATTTATTCCCTCTATCTTTAAAAGTACATTTATATAAACATTCATTTTCTTAAGTAAATAAATCTGCCAATACATGTGACTAACTTGAACAAATTATTCATATGGTACTGATCATGCAGTCTCTGGTCCTGATAAGACATCGATCCCGGTTCTATCAGTCCCTAGTCTCTGTGACACTTTTAGTGTCGTGTCATGTCCCTCCCCTCCCCCCTTCAGTGTTCAGATGCTAAGTATAAGAATTCGAACACTGGAAATCTTGCATTCACTGATGACCTTTCCTTCGTAGTATACTTTATATCGCTGCCTCATTAATGGAAAATGCTTGTGGATGGTCAAATAATCTATTTCCAGAGGTTAAAGGAAATTGCTATCGGGCCAAAGATTATTTAACCATCCACAAGCTATTTTCCACATGAGCTGATCTTCACAAAACTATTTATACTCATGCTAAAGTGAAGGCAATAGAGCACATGGTTGTTGATTCACCAGTGAAGGAACCTAGTGCCTTGACACTAGAAGACTTGTATTTGTCGATGATCCTCCCTTCATAGCATGTTTTACATTGTTGCCTCATTAAAAACATTACTAGAAAAATTAAATTGGGACAAAAGCATGTCGAAGGGGAAAAGAGTGCAGCACATACTTTCAGTATCATCAAGGATCTTCAGCAATAATACCTTTTGAGGTGAGTCACGTTTCAATTGCTTAGCAATTTAACTCCATCTTGATTTTTCAGTTCATATGAACCTTTACCGGTTATAGCTGACCCGGTAAGGTCCATCCCAACTTCTCGACGTTAACTTCCCGAATGCTTTGAGTTACCTTCCTCAGAACCAAATCTCCAACTTTGAAATATCGTAGATTTTCCCTACGATTGTAATACCTTTCCATCATTTGCTTTTGTGCCACCATCCTTACATATGCCAAGTCTCGGTGCTCTTCAAACAAATATAGCTTGACTAGCAACGCTTCATTTTTTGTTTCTTCGTTTTCTCGGGAAATCCTAAGGCGGGTTCTCCCACTTCCACCAGTATCAAAGCCTCCTTACCGTATACTAGTGAAAAGGGTGTTTCACCCGTACTCGACTTTTCCTCATGCAATATGCCCATAAAACACCCGGTAGCTCATCTGGCCACTTGCCCTTAGCATCTTCTAACTTCTTTTTAAGGTTTTGAATAATTACCTTGTTGGTTGACTCCGCTTGTCCATTAGCACTCGGATGGTATGGTGAATACGTAATTCGTTTGATCTTCAATCCTTCCAAAAACATTGTGATTTTAGAACATATAAACTGTGGCTCGTTGTCACAAGCAATATCTTTTGGTATTCCAAATCGGCAGACGGTGTGGTCCCATATAAATCAATTACTTCTCATTCTCTAATCTATAAACAGTTAAAACCAAAAGAAATCTTACCTTATCGGGCCTTTATGGTAAGGGACCGACTATGCCCATTTCCCATTTCATGAAAAGGTCACGGTGACACCACTGAATGCAAAAGTTCTGCCAGTTGATGCACTAACTCTGCATGGCGTTGATATTTATTGTACTTTTGTACAAACATCATTGCGTCTTGTTCCATCCAGGGCCAATAGTATCCAGCTCTAGCTAACTTGAGAACCAAGGAGTCCGCACCGGAATAGTTCCCACAGACTCCTTCATGAACTTCCCTCATCACGTAGTCAGCCTCCGATTTCCCTAAACACCGAGCCAATGGTCCTTGGAACGACCTCCTGTATAATTGTCCGTCAACAAGGCAGTAACGAGTCGCCTTGGTTCGTAGTGTTCGAGATGCTTTTGGGTCTTTATGCAATTTTCCATGCCTTGGATATTCAACGAACTCGTTCCTCCAATCCCAGATTATGTTGATTGAATTAAATTTACAGTAGCCGTCCACATCCAACACCGAGTGCAGTTGTTGAACTACCGCACTGAAATCAGATCCTTTCATTTCTGTGGACAAACCCAAATTGGCTAATGCATCTGCCTCCATATTTTCCTCTCTCGGAATGTGGATGATTGACGACTCCCTGAACTGGGACAGTAACGCTTGAACCTTGCTCAAGTATTGTTGCAAGCGCTCCTCCTTGGTATCGAAATTTCCGTATCCTTGGTTTACCACCAGCTGGGAGTCGCACTTTACTTCAATGACATCGGAGCCTAGTCCCCGAGCTAGTTCAAGTCTTGCAACCAAAGCCTCATACTCGGCTTCATTGTTAGTTAATGGCACAATTCTAATGGCCTATCTCAGGGTTTCCCCCGAAAGAGTGATTAATACTACCCCGAGACCAGACCCTTTTATGTTGGAAGCTCCATCCATAAACAAGGTCCAAACTCCCGATATCAACACTGCTTCTTTAGCAGCTAAAGGCATTAACTCTAGACTAAAATTGGCCACGAAGTTGGCCAAAACTTGTGACTTGATTGCTGTCCTAGGTCTTATATTCAATGTCAAATTCACTAACTTCAACTGCCCATTTAGCCAAGCAACCCGACAACCCAGTCTTATGAAGGACATTCCTTAAGGGAAAGGTTGTCATGACGGCTATTGGATGACATTAACAATAACGCCTAAGCTTTCGAGAGGCAACTACGAGAGCTATGGCCAGCTTTTCAAGTTGTGGATAGCATGTCTCTGCTCCCGATAATACTTTACTAACATAATAAACGGGAAACTGTGTACCTTCTTCTTCCCGGACCAAAACAACACTTATCACAACTTTCGAGAACCGCCAGATAAATCAGTAATTGCTCACCTTCTCTCAATTTTGACAACAACGGAGGGCTAGATAGGTACCCTTTTAGGTCCTTTATTGCTCGTTGGCATTCTGGAGTCAATACGAAGTCGTTTTTCCTTTTCAAAAGTGAAAGAAATGATGACACTTTTCGGAAGACCTCGATATGAACCTTCTTAGAGCCGCTAAATCTACCGGCCAATCTTTGTACTTCTTTCACACTTGTTAACTGGTCCGGTATTTCTTCGATGGCTTTGATTTTATCGGGGAGTTTACTTCGATTCCACTTTGAGAGACCAGAAACCCCAAGAACTTACCGGAACCAACTCTTAAGGCGCATTTCTCCGGGTTGAGCTTCATATTATATTTTCTCAAATCAAATGTATCTTGGAGATGTTTCAGATGATCTCCTGCATTAAGAGACTTAACTAACATGTCATCAATATAAAATTCCATTTCTTTACCTATCTGGTTTTCAAACATTTTACTAACAAGCCTCTGGTAAGTGGCTCCGGCATTTTTAAGCCCAAAAGGTATCACATTATAGCAATATGTGCCAAATTTGTGATGAAAGAAATCTTCTCTTGATTTTCTAGGTCTATATTAATTTGATTATACCTGGAATAAGCATCAAGAAAACTCATCAACTCATGCCCGGCCGTAGCATCAATCATTTGATCAATGTTTGGCAACAGGAAAGAGTCTTTAAGGTATGCCTTATTTAAGTCTCTGTAATCTACGCACATCCTAAATTTGTTATTCTTTTTAGGCATTAATACGTTAGCTAGCCAATCCGGATAACTTACCTCCCAAATTGAACCTATATTAAGTAATCGGCTTACTTCTTCCTTAACAAACCAGTTTCTGACCTCTGTTATCGGTCGTTTCCTCTGCCTTACTAGAAAGAAGTTTGGATCCACTCTCAGTTTGTGGACCGCCAACTCCAATGGAATACCTATCATATCTTAATGCGGCCATAAAAAATAATCAACATTAGATTTAAGAAAAACCATAATTTTAAACCTGAGTTCGGGCCTCAACCCCGTTCCTAAATAGAATTTTCTTTCGAAAAATTCTTCGAACAAGGCCACTTGTTCGAGCTCTTCTGCAGTTGACTTGGTCGTATTTGTCTCCTCCAGTACTTGAAATGACCTTGGTACCTGATATAATTCTGATGACTCCTCGTCTTTATCATCTTCAATCGAGATGAAAGAAGACACTCGTTTATGTAATTGCTATTTGGTCGTTCTTTTGCCCTTGCTACTGGAAATGGTACTGCATTCATCTCCCTTGCAGCCGTTGATCTCCTATGATCTACTTGATCCCTTCTGGTGTTGGGAACTTTAATAGTTGATGATAAGTTGAGGGCACAACCTTCATTTCATGTATCCATAGCCTTCCAAAGATTACATTATAGCCCATGTCGTCGTCTACCACTTCAAACAAGGTTGTCTTCATCACTCCTTCAGCATGTGTGGGCAGCAAATTTTCTCCTCAGGTTGTTACACTTATTAAGTTGAAGCCAACTAGAAGCTTTGTCGTCGGAATGATGATTCTGGTTAATTTCGCTTGTTCCAAAACTCTCAATTGTATGATGTTGGCTGAACTTCCTAGATAACCCAAAACACACTTAATTTTGAAATTTAAAACATTAAGAGAAATTACCAAAACATCATTGTGCGGTAGAAGAAGTCCATCAGCGTCTTCCTCTGTGAAAGTGATGTCATCTTCTGAAACACTTCGGATCCTCTTGCCATGAGTCACCGATATCTTTATCTTCTTTGCTGCAGAAAATGTCACCTCATTGACTTTTTCTCCTTTGAAGATCATGTTGATTGTCATCCGAGGTGACCATGCTGCCGGCTTTGACGGTTCTGCATTATCTCAGTTTCTCCCATAGTTGTTCTTGGCATTGTCGCTTAAAAACTCTCTGAGGTGGCCACGCTTCAACAACACAGCCACCTCTTCACAAAGATGCCGGAAGCCCCCAGTCCTATGGCCGTGAGTCCCATGGAATTCACATAATAAATTAGGATCCCTTTAGCTAGGATCCGATCGTATTTTTTTTAGGAATCTAGCTTTTTTAATATTTCTCAATGCCAATACCAATTCTACTAGACTGATAATAATATTGCAGTCGGATAATCTGGAATATGTCAAATCTCCAGACCCCGAAGTCTCTTTCTCCTGTAATGATCTGTTACTTCGACCTCGGTCCGATCTTCTGTCAGGAGCGAACCTTTATGATGATTAAAACCCTTTATTTCCATGCGTATCGTCCCTCTCGTAAGGTTGAAAACGACTTCTGGAAGGCCTCCGATCTGCATCAAAATCATTTTAAACTTATCTTGATTCTGATCACGATTCCGTCCTTTGAAAACACCGAAGAACCAAGTTGATCATCTTTAATCAGTATTTTTGACTCATAGCGATTGTGAGCATCTGCCCATGTGGTCGCATGAAATTCGAGCAAACTCTCCTTCAATTTCCGGGAGGCATCGGAGCTCAACGGTTTGAGACCCTTTGTAAATGCCTCTGCTGCCCACTCATCCGAAACCGCTGGTAACAACATCCTTTCTTTCTGGAACCGAATCACGAACTCTCGCAACAGTTCAGATTCTCCTTGGGATATTCTGAATATATCCGCCTTCCTTGCCTGAACCTTTCTTGCTCCAACATGAGCTTTGATAAACGAATCTGCAAGCATTTCAATAGAATCAGTAGAATGGTCAGGTAAGAGAGAATACCAAGTTAAGGCACCCTTCGTCAGGGTTTCGTCAAACTTCTTCAACAAAATCGATTCGATCTCATGCTGGACCAAGTCATTTCCCTTTACCGTCGTAGTGTAGGTCGTGATGTGCGCCTGTGGATCCGAAGTCCCATCATATTTTGGAATATCAGGCATCTTAAATCTCTTTAAGATCAACTCTGGTGTTGCACTAGGTTTAAACGACAACTGCGTATACTTCTTTGAATTCGGTCCCTTTAACACCAATGGCGCTCCCCAGATCTGATCCATCCGAACATGAAATTCCTTTGCATTCTGATCCATTCGTTCATTCATTTCTCTCATGAATCTCATGAGCTCGTCTTTGAAAGGGTCATTTAACTTGTTATTTCCAGATCTGCTATCAGTACCTCCTACTTCATCGAAGCCAATCTCCTCCCTTGGAGTGTTGTTATCGATTCTTTGAACTGTTTGATTTGCGGGAACGCTGGAAGGAATCGGGGCTCTTCCACTGGCATTATTGGAAGCACCT
Organism: Nicotiana otophora; assembly: GCA_000715115.1. Classification (NCBI taxonomy): domain Eukaryota; kingdom Viridiplantae; phylum Streptophyta; class Magnoliopsida; order Solanales; family Solanaceae; genus Nicotiana; species Nicotiana otophora. The sequence continues at coordinate 25,893 of AWOL01S0006722.1, read as the reverse complement.
GACAACGCTTGTTTTAAATTTGTCATCACCCGATCTTGCCTTGAGAGATGATCCATGATTGCCCTTTGCTGCTCTCTCGGGAGTTTGACCGTTTCAACAATGTGTTCATCATCTGCATCATCAGGAGTTGGGCTACTCACATGTCAAGGATACTAGCCCTCGCGAACTGGGGTTGCTTTATCCCCTTCGTTGCGGGTTTCGCTCTTGAATCATCACGCTGGGACACTTATTCCCGTTCATTGTGTGATCCAACATTGCAAACATTATGGCCATCATTAGCTGCCATATCTGATTTTTCTTTTACTGAGGAAAGAATCAAAATTTGTTAGTAATAGATGAATGGATCAAAGCAATTACATAATTGTCTATGCCTCACGGTGGGCGTCAAACTGTATACCCGCAAAATAATACGGTTAAATTTATAGCGTAATTTATAGACAAAAAATCGATTTGACCCAAAAATACGAAATAAATAAGAACAAAATTAAGATTCTGAAATGAAATTAAAGGAAGTACAAGTCTCGCTATGAACTTAGCCTCTCTGGTGGCAAATATAAGGAGATATTTAAGAATAAAGACTAAGAATAGTGTTATAAGATGATAGCTGAATGTATTTTTTTGTGTACAGAATATTTCGTGTTTACAATGGATATTAATTCCCCTATTTATAGATCTATTTAGGGAGACAAGATTCTCAAATCAAGCTCTTCTTGAATGAGAATAAAACCGTCATTGATGGCTGCATAACGGTTGGCTATCAATGTACATATTCTCTATAACAGCCGCTTATTAAATGCTATCCGATATCAATACTTTGAACCTTTCTTGTCGACTACTCTGTCTTCGGAACTCATCCAGCATTGGTCACGTGCTTGCAACTGGTATTGACTATTTGCTGACTCACATCCTACCTGTCTTCAGCTCTACGTGTCATCCCTTCATTCGTCCAACTGTCGCTAACCAATCTTACCGTATACACTACTATTTAAGAATAGCTATTTAATTATTTCTCTACTATTTATAACATTAATTTTTCAATTCCTTTTGGTTTTAGAATTTTAAGCACATACATTAGTAGAGCTTTTCGTTTATTACACAGTAGGAAAGTTTTATGTTCAACTCCATTATTAATTCGGAGCATCATTAAATTTCTCCCTTTAAATTTAGGAGGGGTTTTTTCAGTTAATAAAATTTTGACTAATTATACACACTAGGGAAGTATCGGTACTTTCAAACACATTCAAATTTAGGAGTATTAAAATTCTACTCTTGAAAAGTTTTTTTAGTTAATGAAATTTTGAAACACACTAGGAAAGCTTTGGTATAACTTTTTGACAAGTAATTTTCTTATAAATATATTCGGTAAAAACGAGCTCTTTGAACTTCTTTTTGATTTAAGGTCTTTATTTTCTAATAAACTTTTACACAGCTTTATATACACAAATGCTTCTATAAAAGAAGCTACAGTTCCGGCTTTTCATTATCAAATTTTTGTCTTGTTTGAGCAGCAGTTACAAATTAAGGGTTTCTGGTTCTTTCTTTGATGAGCAAAAATATTAATGTATTAGTAGTTGAATTTTATATTCGTATTTATATTAGTAGTTGAATTTTCTTGACATATTTGTAAACGTTGTATTTGTATTAGTAGTTAAATTTTGCGTTCACGTATTCAAACAATACATCTTTACTTTTGTCTTCTTGATTGTGAACCTTGGTTAAATAGTCACCTTTTTAAGTTAGGGTGCGTACTTTCAACCTTTTGTCAATCTATTTCTTTTACTATTTTGTTGTGCTCGCATTGGTGATTGGACCTTATCTATGTGTTCGTTGTCCAGTTTTATATTAGGTTTTAATAAATTTCACATTGAACAAAATTGATTATAAATTATTTACTTAATAATTTATAATCAACTAAAATTTGGTTATAAACTTTTCCTTATTTGAATTAAGTAGGGATTCCTAATATTTAGTACTTGAAATCAATCAAGATTTTGCTTTATGTAATTTTATTTTATTTGAACTATATAAAACACCTATAATTCATTTTTAAAAACTTCATCAGTCGAATTTAACATAATGGAATCTATACGTACTCTGGTTGTTAGTGGAATGTAAAACGAATCCTTTCCTTATTCGAATAACTGTGGCCAATAATTTTGCTAATTTGAGTTCATGCACAATTCAAAACTATTGCCAAGAAATATCTAAGAAAGGATATAACGTAGTTCTTGGTTAGGATATTAAATCTGTTGGAGAATCAAAGTTCTCTAAAAAGAGTTATACGTTAAAACTTTCAATCTTCAAAAGTTATTTTTTCTTGCTGAAACATAAAAAGAAATATGATAACTTGTGAAACTTAAGTAATTAAATTATAAAATTAATTTTAAGTTACATATTGATTGAGATGACAGTACGTTTATGAGATAGATTTTCTTCCTTTATTGAATAACTAAATAAGATTAACAATTAATCATTTTAAAAAATTAATTATACTTTTTAAATTTAGCTTATAACTAACATAATATAGTATAAAAATTAGTGTTGATTGAGATAAGGTACACGCGCAACGAGAGACTAGTATAATAAAGTATAGGGGATAACATAATAAAATACTTGGTCAAAGTGATATATCTTATAAGCTAAAAACTTAAGTTGGGGTTCCCCAAGTTACTGCTTTTAGCTTATTTGGGCTTAAAAGCACTTGCCTTAAAAACTATTTTTAGAGCTATTAAATACTCAAACAAGCTAGAAAGTGCTTTTAAACTGATTTTACCAGCTTAAAAGCCAATCCAACCCTCTTAGTATATCAATAATTTGAAAGTATTTTAATCAAAAGAATAAGTTTCTTTTTAACATGAATTAATCTCTAAGATATAGCTAGTTTCTAAATGCTATAGAAAGACGAATCTAAGTACTATTGCAAGGTGGTGTTGAGTATATACTTTTTGTTGTCAAGATTAATAAGAAAAATAAAAAATCACGAAGGAGATCAAGTGTTCAAGAGACACATGAACTTAAAAATGTCGATACAATCGCAGATGAGGAAGACAAATCAGCAAAGATTCAAAGGGAGAGAGAGAAGATAATTACAAATAAATATATTGAAGTTGAAAAAGATTAATGGTCTTTCTTTGTAGTGAAATAAACTATGAACTAATTTAATTTTTGAAGTTGTATTAGTTGAAAAAATGTTATAGCTCTAGATCATTCATAGAAACATGTATTTATTCTTTCATATATAATTATTTACTAAAATCTTGATTTCCTTAATATCAATATTATTCTACACAAACATGTGCTACATCACTCAGTATACACGTGACGAGTATGATAAAAAGGGAAGGGTGAATGTCAGCGTGATATCTAAGTTAATTTAGAAAATGAAGAATCTCTCTTAAACTGTAAGCAAATGATTCCGACCAAGGGTCAAACAAAAACAAAAACAAAATTGATCTAGGACACAAGGCAAAGCCCCACTAGTTTCAATTAGCTATCTATCTATGCAAAAGTGAAAATCTCCCTTCGTTTTAAAAATTACTTACTTGCGATGCCGCCTCTTGGGCTCAGCTCTTTGCCTCTTGTCCTCATCCCACTCTCTGTCATACACACTGCGTACCACAGTTAAGGAATCAAATACTTCAAAGGGCACACTCCCATCTTGAGTTCTCAAAACAGAAAATAAATTTATGCACTTCTAAAAGAAAACTCGAGGATATTGTATGCACGAGTATCAATAAGGATACGGGTCAACATCACGACGAGGTGCTTTGCTGGCACTTTCTTTTCCATGAAGCCTAAGACCTGGCTCGTCCAAGTAAACTGGACGCTGCTGAACAATGACACCCTTCCGCTCTCCCCTATCTCTTCCATCATAGGGCTGTGACATATTAATAGAAAGGGCAGGAGGATGAGTAGCGGGTGAATACTCGCCAGGTTCTGAAGCCATATGCTCTCTCTTAAGTTTGCGCCTCTTTGAGGCATTTGGATCCAAATCCTCTTTCACGAGGCTTGCTTTCTCCCTCTCTCTTTCCCTCTCCTCTACCTACAATACACACAACTGAAATGTAAGTAGTACTACTAACAAACAACAAGAAGGCTCTGCTCCAAAATCAAGGTTTTACTAGAAAGAATTCTGATCCTTGAAGCAAGATGGCGAACTGCAAAACTTAGTTAAAACAACTAATAAGCCTTAATCCCAATCAAGTTCGAGTTGCCTATATGCACCTCACTGACAATGTCGCTCCATTTAAGCTCATCTCGGATGGTCAGGCCAATATTGTACAAAATAAAAGTACAATAAATAATAAAAATAAAAGTACAAAGTAAAATAATATCCAACAGGTCATGTAACCTATCCATAACCACGTTCATCTGGCCAATATGAAGACAGAAAGTGACTTTAAGCCAGGAATAGCATAAGAAAAGGTTGAGTATTAATGTTAAGCCAACACACAAAGTAACCAAGAAATTTGAGTTTCTACCATTCTAATCGCCTCAATCAGAAAGAGGATGCAAGGGGGTGTGGAATGAATATTCAAGCTGCTACATCTCAATAATGTAACATGTCATTGGTGGATATGGAATCTAGCAAAGCTCTTAAGGGGAAAGAGTGGAGAATTCACAAGTGTTGCAAGGTTAAATGACTAGAAAAAAGATACCAGTGAATGTTTTCAACACGTAAAATGGATGGCCATTACTCAGACCCGAGTTACAGGGGACAAAAAATACAACCCAAAACAGGGGAACTACTCCCTCCACACTTTAATTAACCTAGTTGCCTGTTCTTAAGGTCAAAATATGAATGTCTGGGCATGCTATCACAATAGAAATAAAAATAAAAAAGGTTCAAAGTTTATTAAGTGCCTTCAAACGATTTCAAACCTAGGGAAAATATTAGTTACATTGGCAACTAAGGTCAAATAAAATTTGAAAGAGATTATGCAATTAATCTGGAAAAGTTTGGGCTCGTGGAGATCGAAAGCTTCTCCAATTTAAGAACACATGTCAAATAGATAGCGTTGGATACCAAATATAAATGACCCCTACATTGGGAGAAAGTAGCCTAACAATGAAGCATGAAACATAAATATTATATAGACAGATAACCAAGATAAATCTTTGAATTGAGTTGAAAAGTAAAAGGTATGAGCAAATAGGAATATCTTCCAAACGGCATTTGCCAAATTTAGAACGTCAAAATTCAGAATAACACGCAATGAATCAGAAGAATGTTTATTTACACACAGAAAATGCACAGGAAAAGCAATTAGTATCAAGGAGTATCAAATTCTAAAACTTTCCTTAAAGTATATTCAGTTTCAACGACCTGTCCAAAGCTGATCAATACTAATCGTAAGCATACTAATAGCAGCTAAATCTGATTTTTGTAATTAAGAAGATAACGAATGCCAGTAACATCAATACTGTCCGCTGTATCTTGAATGATTGTGCATGAAATGTAAATCAAACTTACCTTCATTGGAAGTTCTCTTTCTTCCCGCTTTCTATCTCGAAAATCTTCTTCTCTCCTTCGCTTCAAATCTTCCTGCAATAATGCATTATTCTCTTCTGATCGCCGTCTCTCTCTCTCATCATGCCTTGGAGAAAGTCTTTGACTATGCCTGGCTGTTCCAAAACGTCTATCAGAATCGTCATCTCTTCTGCCTGCATTAATGGATTGGGGGACCAGGTGAGGCGGAAGTGGTGGAGGTGGAGGCAAATTTTGATTGTGAAACCGATCATCTGTAGGAGATTTCTCTACAGACGCTTCACTATGTCGCGGCTTGCTCCTATCATCTTTGATTCTTTCATCCTTACTTAACCTATCGAAGTTCCTATCAGCACCTCTCTCCAGTACTCTTTCAACAGAACGTTCTCTTCCATGCCGCTCTGTTGACCTATCTCTTGATTTTTCAGACAACGTATCATCCCCACGAGACTTGTCAGGACGGTCCACTCTTTCTTTGTGGTCTTTCTCATGTCTTTCACCACCCTTATCTTTGGATCTATCAAGAGGCTTTTCAGAGGCCCGGTTCAATATTTGATCATCCGATCCATGTTTATCATAATCTGCTGCATGAAGTTTATCAGCAGCTCTTGCATCTATTAACCGCTCTCTCTCAGATGAACGAACATCACCACCATCAATATCTCTACTGTCAAGTTCACCTTTCCGGCGTTTATTCAGTCTATCAAGATCTTCCGTGGGGCTAGATCTCTTCTGTACTTTTTCATTAGCTCTAGAAGCATCCTGCCGAGGCGAATGGACCAAACGCGATGAGGACTGCTTATGCACATCAGAGCTTTCATTGCCATCATCTTTTCCAGCAGAAAACCTCAGCTCAGCTGATTTGGTAGCTGCAAGTTCTGCTTTCGATTCACTTGAAAGATCTGGTGATCTCATTAATGAAGCTGCACTTTTAGGTACAGCAGACAACAAGCTACCATTCCCTGAAACTGTAGCAGAAACATTGACATTCCCACTTGCTCTTTTCTCAGAAGGATGACCAACATCAACATAAGTAGCTCCAGTTGCTCTTCCAACAGCTTTCCCAGACTTGTCGTCTTTTTCAATATCATGCTTTTGTTGCTTTGAAAGAGATCCAGCAGGAGCAGCTCGCTTGCGTGTAGCTCTTCCCTACAAAAAAGGGTGTGCATTGAGTTCAGACAAGTTGACAAAAGAGAAGTGCTCAGTTGAATAATAAAGGATACATTTTGCTCCATCTGCAGAAAAATTCATCGAAAAGGAAGGCAAAGTTGGTTACTTCATCGTCCATATCTTACACTAACAATATTTAGTGAAGATAAAGTTCTAACCTTGAGAAGATAAAATATCAAGTAGGCCTAAACCTTGACATGACATTGAAAACAGCTTATGCTATGGAACCAATCGCCAAAATTTTATTCCATGATATTAGCCTTCCCAAGTCAAAAGTTTTGGGTAATATCTAGTAAAAGGAGTGCTAGCAAGTTGTTAATTACTGCAGGCTAAATGCTAAGTAGTTATACAAAAACAACGCATTAAAATTTTAGTTTAGCTACAAGATTGAAAAATCGTGCAGAAATAACTGCCAAGGTAAGAGACAGAATTAGTGAAGAAGTGAAAGACCACATCCAACAACAAAGAAACATACAAGCTCCAATAGAATACAAGCGTTTTAAAGAACAAAGATTCAGAAAGGAACAAAGCTTAGGGTACTAAGCTAGGAAAGGTTTACAATGCTTTCAGTCTCAAGGTTCAATAGCTAATCAGCAGAAGTGGTTCTGTAAGGTGCTCTCTAATTAAGATATTGTGACATTGGCTTCTGTTCGATAATACAGAAATATGCAGCAAAGTGAAACACAACTGCATTCAGATGTAATCTACTGCAGGCTCTTTCTATTATCTAGGACGATAATCGATTACACACAATTTGACAACAATTCAAATTATATTCAAATAACATCGCCAAACACGTCCACACCAGATGTGATGTTTACTAAAGCAACATTAATGAGATTGTGTTACACAGGTCAATACAGTAGGGAACATACCTCCTGCTCGCCATACATCTTAGAAGCAGCTTTTATGGTATTCTCTTCCAATGGTCTACTCGTAAACTCATCTACATGTCTTTGACTTGGAGTACCAGAGTGCAGGGCAGCAGATGGCATAGATAGCAAATCCAGTCCATTAACTGATTGACTACATTTCAGTTTTACCTGACCTAAGTCAGGTTTTGGCATAGAACTCTCTAGCCTATCCAACTTGCCATCAACTACTCTTCCTGCTGCCACACTTCTTCCAACAGAAGGCTCAACTTGAGAAACACTAGGGCCACTCCCATTTGGTATGGATACTGAATTAACAGTTGAAGATTTAGAAGCGGGGGTTGCCGCAGGTTTTAGTTCTAGGTAACCCATACCAAACTCTTCATCCGTCACCCATGATGGCTGGGAAAAAAGAAGGCAAACAAATTGCAGAAAATAATCAATTAAGTCCATGAATTAACATTTTAAAATGCAGGCTAACTTCAACCTCAAACATAAATAATCCCACCGTCCCAATTTGTATGGTGATGTTTTACTGAACGCAGACTTTAAGCAAGAAAAGAAGAATATTACATACCCTTATCATTATGAAGTCACACCAACCCCTAACAAGAGCATGTCACTAAGAGCAAATAGGACTGCAAGAAACGGATAGTTTCTAAATATAAAAAGGTGCTAATCTTTTGGTACAAACTGGCACGAAGTGAGTAATATTATAGGTCAGGCTTAATAAACCATATCATATGGTTTTTGATTGTTGTAGTCAGACAAGGCACTATTTCAGAATCACTTCAAAACTACGATTAGGCTTCATTCCTAGTTTTACCTTTCTAGAAGCCAGAGCTGCAGCAACCCCTGTAGCCAATACTTTGAGATCCTCTCTTTCATCAGATTTAATTTTGGCAACCTAGAACAAGACCAAAGAAGTAAAAAAAAAAAAAAAAAAAGGTATAAGCTTGATGGTTTAGAGTTCTAAAGATACAATCTTGCATTCAATCAGGTATACCCTCTTCTCAAGGTTTATTCCACTCTTCCGAGTAACTGGAAAGACATTCGAGATCTTTGTCAATAAAATAAGAGCATTTCTGATCTCCATGTACTCAGTTGATTCCAGACACTGTATGAGCAACCTCGTGATCCTTTGGCTCCACTTCCAGTGCACCTAGAATTGCAACTATAAGGTAAACACAGAGTATCTACCACTAAAAAACAAATGAATGACTTGTGGGATTAAAGAAACCAAATCATAACTTTTCGTATCACACAGTAAGAGCAAAGGTGAAAGTAACAAAAAATCTAATAGATAAAATAAACAAAATAAAAAATTTTAAACAAATGAATAAGCAAAGTAGAGACAAGAAAGAAAAGGACCACCTCATGCAAAAGAGAACACCTTGACTAGATTTGTTCGAGAAAATTAGTGATGTGAGGTAAAATTCAACCACAAATTTACATGTACACTAGGATGATAATCCAAATTGTTTGGTCAAGTCCTATGACAAGTGAACCCCTAGTTTCTGTTGCTGAGACATGCTCCTAAGGAGAAAATCTTTGCAAGTGAAGTAATTCTCCAAATTATTACAATAAGGGGAAGCAAGGAATTGAGGTTAGTTTATTTCCCAAAAGATCAAACTGCACTCCTGCCTCCCCCATTGTACGTTTATGAGATGTCACAGACTAACCTTAATAAATTGGCCATATGTTACACGCTGGCTGTTTGGATATCTGTAATAGACGGCAAATCCAGGCATATTTCCACATTCACGTTCATATATTGATTCATCACCCTTCAATTTAAAAATGAAAAAAGAAGTTAAAAATGGTAGCTAGTAAAACTGCAAATTATTGGAAACTGCCAGTGAAACTACTACTTCAATCCACTGAAGGTATCTTGCACAAGAGATGTACTGAAGTGTACCTTCCAATAATAAGCAGTCTTCAATGTCTCATACAAAAATCTTCCTAGTCGACCTACTTCATACTCGGTGCAACAACAGATCATGGGTTGTATTGTCTTACATATCAAAACGTCTATGTGGTTCACAGTGTTAAAGAAGGGTGTTCCAAGGGAATGAAGAGTATTAACAAACACGGCGCAATACACAGCGTCTGGCATACTGAACGTACAGCGTGGAAATATACACCGCTGAAGGAACTCCATGTTGATCTTTAAAGTATCAGGACACGAACTCAGCCATGTATCCTTTTCACGAGTCAGTCGTCTGCGAACAGATGTAACATGTTCTTCATGCCTCTGAAGCTCCATACTTAACCGATCTAGTGACTCTTGAATTCTTTCTTTATCTTTTTTCCTTTTTGTGATTGCAGAACTTGAATTATCAGAAAGTTCTTCCAGAGCTTTAAGAGCAGCATGCTGCTTAGCAATTTCAGACTCGTAACGGGATCTAGGAACATGAAGATCATAGAGTGTAAGACCCCAGAAGGTGGCATACAAGTCTGGGGACAAGCTATTCCAGGCTTTTGAAGGCAACATTGTTTTGATGGTATCAAGAAGATCTGTCCATCTACATGCAAGATAAGAAAGGCTGATTAGAATAAGCAGCCAAACAGAATAAAATAATACTGAAAAGACAGTAGTAGTGGAAGAAGAAGAAAGTTAAGTGCTACGAACACAAGTAGATGCGTCATATTTATATAATAACATTCTCTAACTACTCGAGCAGAAGATGTCAGAAAGTATTACAAAATAGGTTTCCGAGAAGAACCAAGATCAAGGAGTAAGTAGGCAGATAAATCTGAGCTTTCAGACTCCTTTTCAGCAGTTGCTGACCTCACTGCTTCATCACTATCTGAAGGCCAAAAGACATCTGAATTTCTCTGACACTTGAAGAGCCTCATAACAGGCCGATAAATCAAAAATGCTACCTGAGGTAAAACATCACAAATGTTACAGGAAGTACTGAAGCATATTACTTACGATGCTGTGAAAAGACTAGAATAGAGAAGACCTAAGGAAAACCTATAAGGGCCATTTAGATGAAAAGATTCGGTGCCAAATTTTTTAAGGCTCCCCGTTACCACAAACTATGATGTAGACTCTGCCACGTAGGCAGACTTTGGGCAGGCGCCTCTTGAAAGTGCAATGGAGGTCATCAACCTCTTTGCGCCTGTTTGGATATACATAAAAGGAGACCTTGAATTGTAATACAAACTAGATAACAATATTTCAAGACTTATTTTGGCTTTTTGCTATAACCAAGAAATTCCCGAGAGCTAGCCAGAGCACAGTTCGAACTCGGTGGATAATGAGCCCTCCCCTCCACCATTCTCCACTTACATACCCAGCTTTAGTCCGTGGCAGGGTGAATACCTGACGTGCTTAACCCCACACATCATGTGCTGCACTCTTACCACTCTCTTACCACTGAACCAAAGCCCAGGGGCTTTTATTTGGCTTTTCAAGTGATAGTTATGTCCTTTGACATTTATATAAATTTGAAATCCCCTCTTAAATCTAAATGTTTCATGTGACGGGCCCCCGACTTCAACAGATTTATTCAATGAAGGATCACATGAAACACAAGAAAAGTTGGAAGACATCCATAGAATTTGGGATAACCTCAGGATCAAGATGATACACATGTACAAGCTCATCAAGAGCTGGAACGAGAAGAGCATACGCAGCTGTTGGAGTCACCGCACTAGACAAAAATTCAACATACTGAAGAAGGGCTCCATGACACCTATCAAACTGTTCACTGACCATTTTAATGTATGGAGCTTCCGCATTAATAACTACCCTGCAAAGCAAAATGCAAAATGATTAAGAGAAATCAATTGATACACTTTCTTAGACAAGTAATAAAGGAATCTGAGTTCAAGTGCAAGAAGTAGCTCCAGGCTCTTGAATGGATTTTGATCAATAGAATATCTAATAAAATTGAATGGGCCCAAAAACAAATAACATCAACACCCTTGATTTGAAGGCGACAACACCATCCTTCCAGATGCAGAATATCCAGCATCCTTCCACTAGGAATCAGGGAGAGAAGTTGGACTTGATTTTCATTGGAAAATATCTATATTCTTCATGCATACAAGTTTCACATTATTGGTGTGGAATTTCTCTAAGACATTCGACAATGTTAAAGGCTTACACAGAACGATGTTGAGCAATGAGTAGCAACAGTGGAATTGCCAACATTGGTTCATCTTTTGGGAGCAAAGAATCCCTCAGCCTGTTAGTCGATTTAATCAATGCCTGCAAGGAGAGCCACATGTTAGGTCCTCAAAGTCAATTAGGATGCTAAACGCCAGATTAGAGATCTACAGCTGGCACAATTCCAGTGTGAGAGAGGAATCCCAAATGGATTGCAATACTTTATGTCAAAGATTCTGCATAAAACAGAGCTTACCATTCAAAAAAAAATACAATGTCAGAAACACACTTTAAGCTAAAATAATTCTTCCCCGGGTAGTTCAGGCTTGAAATATTCTAACTTGAAAAAGTTAATTGCCAAATTACTCAGAGTTCAGTTTGATAGATATGTATGTACCCAAGGCTGTTTAATGACATTGTACCCATTAAGTGGTAAAAGTGATGCTTGTGTAAATGTTTGAAGTAGGGAAAAACAACAAAATGATGTAAATACAGTACTTATGTTTATCTTTTTCTTGTGATCACAACATTATTTATGTTGATCTAATAGCAACCAAAAAAAAAAAACTAATTTTATACTCCCTCCATCCCATTTTATGTGAGGGTGTTTGATTGGGTACTAAGTTCAAGAAATAAAGGAATGCTAAATATATGCAACAACAACAAAATACCCAGTGAAATTCCACAAGTGGGGTCTGTGAAGAGTAGTGCGTACACAGACCTTACCCCTACCTTATGAGGGTGAAATTTCACAAGTGGGGTTTGTGGAGAGTAGTGCGTACACAGACCTTACCCCTACCTTATGAGGATAGAGAGCCTGTTTCCAGTAGACCCTCGACGCAGGAACAAAAAAGAGAGCAACAAACAAACAATAGTAACAACAATGTAACATGACAACGAAAGCAAATGGCCATGTAATAACAAAGATCTAGGAATAGAAAATTACAAGAATAGTGTCAATACTACCGGTAAGAATGACCCACCGTGCACCAACAAGGAACTAGGAATGGTAAACGAAGACTAGTACTAATATTGTTGATGAGACTAGGAAAAACTTTCGACTACTTGTCAACCCACAATCCTAATGCTCGACCTCCACACGTTCCAATCAAGGGTCATGTCCTCGATAAGCTAAAGTAGTGCCATGTCCTGCCTAATCACCTCTCCCTAGTACTTCTTAGGCCTCCGTCTACCCCTTCTCTGACCCGCCATGGTCAACCTCTGACACCTCCTAACCGGGGCACAGGTGTCTCTCCTATTCACATGCCCAAACCATCTCAACCTCGATTCCCCCAACTTGTCTTCCACAGGAGCCACGCCCACCTTGTCTCTAATAACTTCATTCTTAATCTTATCTCTCCTGGTATGCCCACACATCCATCTTAACATCCTCATTTCCGCTATCTTTTGGACATGAGACTTCTTGACTTAACTGCCAAAGTACCAAAATTGCCTTAACTACCAAATATTAAATCAATGTTTGTGAGAGTTTGCATGCCAGTAATACTAGTTCCATTGTTATATTTTCTTATTCCTGGTTCATTATTAGTACATGTTGTGTTATTCACTTCTATTATCATGTTAACTTGTTATTGCAATTGTCTTTTGCTTTAGTTTCATTGTTCCTTAAATCGAGGGTCTACCGGAAACAACCTCTCTACCCTTATAAGGTAGGGGTAAGGTCTGCGTACACACCACTCTCACCAGACCCCACTTGTGGGATAACACTGAGTTTGTCGTTGTTGTTGTTGTGTTGGTGAGAGTTTCACAAGTCTTTTCATTTTCTTCCCCTTAAAAGAATGAGTTTCTATAGTAAGTGGGTCCAAACAAGTCATGTCATTAAGGGTAAAATTGGGATTCTAATAATATGTTTCAGATGGATCTTTCTTGGTATTAAAGTCTTCAATTTGTGAGGAAGTAGTCCGTTTTTCATCTACGCAAAGATGAATTACTCCGTATTTGACCGGTCCTACCCCGGTTTATTAGGAGGTTCTTTCTTACTTCTAATGAAGGGCTCTTCTTCGATTTTTCAATAAAGATGAGTTATACACCGGAGCCTTTACTTTATATTTTAATTTAATATTTAATCAACTAATTGATGGAACTTTTATAGTTCACACTCTTTCGCTCTTAAATAGTTTTCAAATAGAGAAAGGTGTTTTATTTTCGGGGACAGACTAAAAACTGGAGTGTGTCACATAAAACAAGGACAGAGAGAGTATTAGATATAAACTTTATCTAGTCTCATGCTTTAGTAGCGATAATATTTTATATACTATTTTGAAGTAGTCTGTTCATTCAAGTTACGCATATAGTTTGTTTTGTTTTAGGAGTTCAGATTGCACGGAAGTTCCTCTTCGATAAATAGGACTTTACTGTATTTTGTTTGGAGCAGACTTAAATGATATAAAATGATTTGATATCGAAATCCCTCTTTCTATTGAATAATAAGAATTGATTTCATATTGAAAGTCCCTCTTTCTTACTATCTCTTTGTTTCCTTTATTCTGCTATTCCGATTTCTTTCTCTTTTTATTTATCTCTCTTCTCTCCCTATTCTTCTCTCTCATTCTCCAATATCTCCCTTCTCCCTTCTAGTCCTGTATCACAAAGAGAGAAAGGGAGGGAAACAAATAGCAAGATGGAGCTTCCATGTTACAAAATATGTAGACTGCAGAATGAATGATCAAAATCAATAATATTATCGGATGTTCCCTCCAACATAGAAAGATTTCCATCGCTACTAGTACTTGCATATGCAAAAGGGAAATCATCATGGAAATGAAAACCTTTCCGGAGCAATCATGTCGAAAACATTTATCTGAAAGTGTCATGCTCCAACGCCATTGCAGGTCCACATATACAATTTCCAAAGAATAAAATTCTGGAAACTTCTGCAACTAAAATGGCAGTTTCTTAAGCACCTTATTGTTCCGGGTTATTCCGAATGAGGTGGCCTGATAGCGTAGAGTATCACTTCCAGCCATGGCATCCAATTGTTCCTCTGTCATGTTCTCTGTATAGTGTACATTAGCCATTTGCTGAATGAGCTCCTGCAGATAATCAAAGGAACTCCAGAAAAGGTGAGTTTACAGCCGAAAGAGTATTCATGTGCCACAAATGAAAATAATAAAATAAGTACCTGCATGAACACAAGCTCAATACCGTTTCCTCTCTTCAACTGATTAACAAGATACTGAAAAAGGCCCCTCAATTCCATTGACGGGTACTTTTTACACCTGGAGAATTTACCAACGATTATGACTAAGGCTCAAACTATGCGAGAATGTAACATGGTAGGTTGACATCACTCACTCTTAAAAACATTAGATGGTCATACTATATAAGTGCTACACAGAAAAATGCCTAACCTCTGCAAAAATGGTATAACTTCATTTCAACTGCCAAGCATGGACATGTGATCAAAGAATCTATCTCAACTTGAAACACAAGCGAGGTTGAGCTAGATAGACACTAAAGAAGGCAAGTGCTGGCATATTATAAGCAAATTCGGTCCAATAGTCAAAATAAGATCTCACAAAGTTAAAAAGATTCTGTTAACATTTGGACACAAAGGAGTTCAAGAACTCTGAAAGTGAGATAAAACAGAATGCTGATTATCTACTTTCTTAGATCAAGCAGAATCCCAGCGCTGTCACACAAAGACACAGAACCAGATTACAAAGCTAGTGAGATGTAACAATCCAGGATCAGAAAACAAATAGCACAACAAATAGCAGTCGTCTAAAGCTGACGCTAGCTGCTTTCATTTTATTAAGAGCGAGAGTTCACAATGTATCACAATACTATAGCCAGTTTCTCACCTTCTGCGTGCTTTTTTCCCTCCCACTCGTCGCTAACAAAAATTAAATTCAGCATTAGCAGTACACTTATTTCTTCTGAACTTTTTAATTAGTATTTTTATATGGCATCACTCTCCTAAGGATCCAATGGTGACAAAAGATTCTTTTATGCTGGAATTTAAAAGATCCATTAGACGAGATTGAAACAGAAGCTCGAAACAGAATACCAAGACTCTGCACAGTAAGCACCTCACAATTCAGAAGGAAACCTCAAAACATTAACACAACCTCCCGTCCCCATCCCCCTCCCCAAGGAAAAAAAGAAGGAATACTCAAAGTATCTTGATCCTAAAAATCTCAATTGTACAGCCTGTTATCTTCTTGTAATACAATTGCAATAGTTTAGTTATGTTATTGATGCAGTAGGATTCTCTTAGCCATGATAATTTTTACTACCAAGTATGTTGCCTGAAAGTTTTATGCGCGCACACACACACACTGTGTATATATGTATGTGCATGTGTGTGTTCACATTTTATGTACATTCATCGCCTGATAGTCTGATAGTTTTATACAGATATAGATATAGATACGTATGTATTAAATTTCCCTTCCAATGAACTTGGGACCAATTGCCAATTTACCTTTGTTCTGATAAATACACTCCAAAATCCTCAGCATGCATTGCTAATGCGTCAATACATATTTATCAGATCAAATTGGATGACGCCATCAAGATGAAGCAAAATAGTCGAGCAATTAAATCTCCCTTTATATTCTTCTCAATTAGAAACAAAAAAAAAAACTTTCTTTTCAAATAAAAGGGGTTAGTTCGTGGTTGCATCCAGAACAGTCAAAGCGCCATAGCAGCAAATACACTATTAGCAAGAAATAAACAGGTTCTGCAACAGAAATAAATGCAAATTACCAAAACAAAAAAAAATAGAGAAATTCTCTGAACTAATGAAGGCAGCTTTTAATGAGTTTTGTAAATTGATATCAGTGGGAAGAGAAGAAAGGCAGTTCAGAGATATGAACCCACCCACCCAC